>JANHFX010014076.1:18168-30239 GCA_027560015.1 Chloroceryle amazona | reverse complement strand
TAATTTCTGTTGTACTTTAACCTAGAACATGTTACATATATAATCTAAAAAATTTGTGAAGGCTTTTTTGTCAGTTCTTCCAAATATAGCATGGCAAAAAAACCTCAGTGAAAAATGGCCCTTCAGCAAAGCATAACCACAAACAGCAATGTGAACTGTTGGTGTAGGAAGCACTGCTTTTGTCCTTTCTGCTTTTTCTTTAGTTCTGCCACCCTGCTGCACTACAATAATGAATCACGAGTCATGTACACTCTACTTCTGCACAATTCACCAGAATAACTGCTCCTATAAGGAAAAAGGCATTTTTAAAAAAAACTCTACATGGACTGCTGTTTTTCTGTCTCTATCTCACTGTTCATTTTTGAGAGGATAGAAATTTGTCTTTGCTTCAGCTCTAACTGGCAATACACAAAAGGAGTTTCAAGGTACTGTTTTCCAGAGGGAGAAACCCCTCCAGTCCTGTTGAGGTCAGCAGTCATTTGTGACTTGGCTCAAACCACTGGCAAAATGTTCGTTCTCAAGGCATCTTGACTTGGAAATGTTTCCTTAGCATGTCACAGAAGCCTGCCTTTGTTCTTTCTGAAGATGTTTCAAGACCCATCTGTTCCCATATGTGCCCTTCTCCATCATGCCTGTGAGCAGGGTTCTGAACACCTTGCTCTCAGCAGGTGCCTAAGGCAGATTTGGATCATTCCAGGTCAAAAGCATCACAGGCAGATGTACTATGATCACCTGGTACTCGTGAATACTCAGATCTAGGACAGTCACTTTTTATGCAATAGTCACCAACCTGGCTGGTTGACTGAAGAGGTCTCCAAGTACCTGCTTGAGTCCCACATGCTTGGTGTAACAGAGGTCTGTGGAGCATCTACTGATTGGCAAGTGGGGAAATGAATCTGCTTCTTGTATGTGTTCTTCCTGTCGCATGGGCTTGTGTTTTCTGTGTTAAAACTGTGTTTGCAAGGAGAATGGGAGGCACTGGGGCAAAAATATCAGTACTGTCAGCACTTGCTTATGAAGATCTTAATGCCTCTAAATTAAGGGGAATATTTACAATTCCTTTCTCTCTCCATTTTCCTTTGCCATGTCACATCCATTCAGACAATTGTAATGGGATTTTCAGAAGTTCCTCTGTTAAGTTGTCAAGCTCCACAAATTATAGTGGGGTATATGTTTTCAGGCTTTAGAAATCCCACTACATTTCTTTTCCTTTCTATTTCTTTAATGAATAAGATAGGTAGCTAAGTCAAGCTTCTGTTTTAAAGACTGAAAATGCCAGGTTCTGAAAAACATTTTTAGTTGTTATATCTGTCGTTTTTAAGGGCTGACCAGAAAATATTTGCTTTTCTGATTGCCTTTTTTGATGATTTACTCTTTTTTTTTTTTTTTTTTTTTTTTACAATATAATTTAGGTGTAAGTTAGAATTTCTGCTTTGGAATGACACAGTAACCCCAAACATCCCTTCTATTTAGATTTTATTCTAGGAAATTTCTCTGCAAGATTAATTATTAAAGTTATTATTCACATTAATGACGTATATTTCATATTTATATATTCTAGGACAAAGAATTCATACATCCACATAATGGAGCTACTTTGAGCATAATACACTTTTCTTTGAAAGTTTATGGGAAATCTTGATTTTTAAGTATGCTTTTATGTACTTTCATCTATTTGAAAATGAAATATAATTAACAGGATCCCTTTTAGATATTTTATAATATATTCTGGATTTATTAATGTAATCCTGTAAAAATTTAAAAGATTTATCACCAGGATCATTATTTCTTTAGTTCTTAAAATGTTTTCACTGAAGGAACATTTATTGATGTGAGGGTAAACCATGAGGAGCTGAAACATCTTATGCTATAAATTAATAGATATGAACTAACTTTGTATTCCAAGTTTTGTTCTCCAGCTATGTGCAATTTGGTTAAGAATAGTCTTTTTTAAAAAAACCCACGATATTTATACAATATAACAGTGGACGTGTAGCATTGTATAAAGGTGACATTGCAGAGCAGATCAATTCAGTGTATTGCGTTTCTTATTTACAGTCTGAAAATGTATTAATGAATTTTCTCAGAGGTTCAGTTTTTAAAAATGATTCACTCCTAATACTAAAAATATTTGTGCATGTGCGTATGTTTAGCTTTCCTAGCAACACATCTGGAAAAAATCAACATTTCACTTCAGAGTATGTTTTTTGCAGGAGCCAAATCATAGTCTTTCCATGATAGAACAGACTCTTCTTGCAACAGTAAAAGGCACACTGGGTCATTATACAGATACAAAAGACAAAAAAGAATTAGCACTACTAATACTACAAACAGTATTTTCAACCAAGCAAGATTAGTTAATGCATCCTGTAGTTCTTGGAAGCCCCATAAAGTATCATCCTTCGTCACCTCATGCACTATTCTAGTCTGCTTCCAAATTTCTTGCAAGTCTGTGGTGATTCTTCCGCTTTGACCTATATACATGCAGCAACTGCTATTTATTATTGTACATACTCCTCCCCGTGAAGCAAGTAACATGTCTAAAGCCATTCTATTCTGTAACACTACTCCTGACAGACTAGATATTTCTGCTTGGATTGCTTGTATTGCACCCATTGTCCTGTTTTCAATATTCTCAATTACTGCAGAAATATTTATTATTTCCTTTTGTAGTTCACTGACTCCTAGCCAGGGAAGAAACCACTGCACAAAGCTATGAAAAGCGGTTGGCCCTTGTACTAGGGGATTTTGTTTTCTTTGGATCAGTTTAAGGACTGACCTAAGCCATCCTTTCCAAGATTGAAGAGAGGGGAATATTGTCATATTCGGACCTTGCACCTCCAAGTTACATACTTCCTTTCCAATTTTCAGGTAATACCTTGTAGGCTGTATCTTTACATAACCAACACCGTCCCTCTGGGACCAGCCAAATGGTTGTACTATGGCTTCTGATCCCCAGTGTGTTTTGTTGTGTTCCTCTTGTGTTAGTCCATATAGAACTTGTGAGGGAATTACTATTCAGGTAGTTGTACCAACCCAGACTCTAGTATTATTCCTTTCAACTCTTGTATCAGATGCCATTCTTTCTCTGAATATTTTAGTTGGTCCTTTCCCAAATCCCCTAGCATCATATTGTTTAACTGAGTTACTAGGATAGCAATAATGCCCTTGCCTGTTTCAGCAGCCTCTTTTGCTTTCTTATCTGTCAATCAATTTCCTATCTCTTGTGCTGAGTCCCCTTTCTGATGTCCTTTGCAGTACCTAATAGCCACCTGTTCTGGTAGATTTATAACTTTGCGTAGTCTAAGTATTTATTCAGCGTGTTTTATTGTTCTTCCTTGTGCTGTTAGCAATCCTCTTTCCTTCCAGATAGCCCCATGGGCATGCACTACCCCAAAGGCATATTTAGAGCCAGTCCATATATTTATTCTTTTTTCTTTGGCTAATTCCAGGGCTTGAGTTAATGCGATAATTTCAGCTTTTTGTACTGACGTACCTGCGGGTAGAGACTTGGCCTCTATTACCTGGGTTGTTGTAGTTACCACACATCTAGCATACTGGATTTCTTCCTTCATTAAACTGCTACCATCAGTATATATCAGTGTTCCGCATCTGGTATGGGATTTTCTTCCAGGTCTGGTCTGCTGGAATAGAGTGCCTCCATTGTTTCAATGCAGTCATGTGCAGGAGGTTCTGTTATTCTTTTTCTGAGGAAAGAAGCTGGTTTGACAACATTAGTTATTTCAATAGTTATATCATCTGACTCCATGAGGATGGCCTGGTATTTAAGGAACCAAGAGGTTGATAACCAATGGCTTCCCTTTTGTTCCAGGACAACAGACACTCTGCGAGGCCAGTACAGTAATTTTCTGCCGTAGAGTACATTTCCGGGCTTCCCCAATGTTTAAGATCAGTGCTGTGACTGCTCTCAAGCAGCCTAGCCATCCTTTGCTTACCTCATCCAGCTGTTTGGAGTATGCTACAGGTTGCCTACGTGGTCCGAGGTTCTGGGAAAGTATATCAAGAGCAATACCCTGTCTTTCATGGGAGAATAACCAGAAAGGTTTAGTTACATCTGGAGGTCCCAAAGCTGGGGCTTGCATCAATTCTTCTTTCAGAGTCTTAAAATCCCTTCTCACTTCCCCAGTCCATTCTAAATAAACTTCACTATTTTTAAGAATGTCATATAATGGTCTGGCAATCAATCCATAATTGTAAATCCACAACTAACACCAGTTCTCTTTGCCCTCCAGAGAGCTCATATCCCAAATACGTGACTTTCTCTTGGATCATCTGGGCCTTACGGTGTGAGACCTGATATTCATTAAGTCTCAGAAAATTTAACAGGCTTACAGTCCACTTGACACGTTCTTCCTCTGTGGTTGTTCCAATTAATAAGTCATCTACATACTGCAGGCATGTTCCATCTCCACAGGGGGTGGTCCAGTTTTCTAAGTCCTTTCCTAATTGTTTGCTGAACAGGGTCGGGTTGTTTTTGAATCCCTGTGGCAACACCATCCAAGTCAATTGGGTCTTTCTCCCCATGCTCGGATTTTCTCATTCGAAGGCAAACGGATTTTGGCTTTCCTTCGCTATTGGCAGGCAAAAGAAGACATCTTTTAAGTCCAGCACTGTAAACCAAACCTGGTGTCCTCCTAATGTTGTCAGTAGAGTATATGGGTTGGCAATGACCAGATGGATGTCTACTGTTATCTTGTTAATGGCCCTTAAATCCTGCACTAGCCGGTATGACCCATCTGGCTTCTTAACTGGAAATATCGAGGTGTTATATTCAGATTCACACTCCACTGTGATTCCATGTTGGAGGAAGTTATTAATAATAATAAATGATAAGTTAATAATTAATAAATGATGCTTTTCCTGTCTCCCAATTTTAAGGGATATTGTTTCAAATGTACTCTTGGAGCCCCAGGTTTTAAAAGGATGGTTAATGGCTCTGTATTTTTTCTTTCTTTTTTTTTTTTTGCCTTTCCTGGAGTTCCTGTTGCCCATACTCCTGGATAGATATGATCCATAATTATGGATATCCAAGAATTTTCTTCCCTTGGCTTCTCTGGTTGTATTAAAGACAAACTCAACACATTAATATAATCTTTCTCATTTACCCTTATTTTTATTTGTACATTCTTAAAAGAAATTTCTTGCACCTAGCCTTTCTAGCAGATCTCTTCCCAGTAGTGGTTTGGGAGAATTTGGTAAATAGATGTGATTTTAAACTTTAGTGGTTTTAAAAAGAATGCCTTTTCTTTTCTTCCCATAACTCTTTGTACATTTATCAGTGCATCATCAAATGTTAAATCCTGATTTAAAACTGCCTTTGCTGCTCCTGTGTCCACTAAAAATTCAACTCCCTTTTCTTTGTCCCCTAGCTTAACTGTAACCAGGGGATCCACTAGGAGAGATGCCTCTGGTCCCTGTCAGTCCCTCTCTGATTCAAGCTGCCTCTACCACCTAAAGCTATAAATCCCTTCTCCTGTTTCCAATCATGATTTCAGCAAACCTCCCTGGCTGCCTCCTTTTGTTTTTCTAACTCCCTGTCTGCCCTGTCTCCCCTCATCCTCTCTCATTCACTCTCATCTCTTCAAGGAGAAGGAATCAGGGAGGGAGTCACTGTCCTTCCTGTGCCTGTGCTGTTCATGGCTCTTTCTCTCTCTCACCTATCCTTTCCCAATACTAACACAAAAAGATCACTTGAAACTAGCCCCAAATTTATATCAGTGCTCAATCCAAAGGGCTAGTCTTTAAAATTTCTCCGTTCTGTGATTATGCAGAAACTGTCAAAAATAACACAAAGCTAAATACAACGATACAAACACACTCAAAGCAATAATACATAAAGCAATAACCAGACATTAAACCAAAGGGGTCTTGTACTCCTATCTTATTTTGCTTTCATCCAATTTATATTCCCAAGTTTAGCAGAAATCAAACCCCCTTGCATTCCATCTGATCCTCAAATGACAGAGGGGCTGGGGGCGGCTGGGCTTGATTCCTGATGTACAGCCAATAACTAGATACAATTTACCTAACTGGTTAGCTTTTTTTTTCAGTTCAAAAGTCAAAAATCCCAGGAATCACCAAGCAAACTACAATCACTTTGTTTGTCTTTGGCTATACCCCTCATGGGATAGCGGAACCATGGATTGGAACTCTGCCATTCCTTTGCAGCGTCTCAAGCACACTCAGTTTTTTCATACATTACTTAACAGCAATAATGGTGATTTACGTTTACTAAAAAATGATAACCACACATAAAATAACATGAGCTAAACCAACATGAATCATACACAATCAAAATCCATATGCCAGTCCAATTGTCCAAGATACTGGTAAGTCTTGTCTTATAGTCCAGACCCAGATACTAAACCCAAATACTGAGTATGCATGCAAAACTCGAATACTGAATACCAGGTATGCTCAAGATAGTAATTATCTGGCATAAAAAGCCCAAATACTGAACACCTCTGTTGTTATTTTTTCTTATTGAGTTCAAACCAACCACAGTACTGAGTATTTACAGCATATGCCACAACCTACTCCCATCACTGTGGCCAGGAGAACCCATGTCACCATTGACTTCCCGATAGTGCATTATTTAGCCTCCATTCCCAACCTCCGAGGGGTGAGCCATAAGGCTCTTTACCTTGCACAGGATGTCTCTCTGCGATTTAGAGGTATCCCCTCCTATTCCCACATACCTGGTCTGCTGATGGTCCTTGTCTGCTCCTGCGGTGATCAAGTGAGTGAGGGAGTTCTTCCGAGATGTCCCATTCGCAGCCGGTCCCTCAGCAGAGCAGAGAGGGTCCCACCTGGGTTGCCAAACTGATGTGCGGAATTAAACTCTACCACCCGTGAAAAGTTACAAAGCAGGTATGTTTAGTGCAGCGCCAGGCACGTGGGGGATTTTTTCCTCCTAACATGCGTGCCAGCATTCAGAAACAATCAATTCTTATTACATACATATTCATTACATTTACAGGAAACCTATTACATATTCAGTAGAATTCCAAGAAGTCGGTATCATAACTCTCCACCAATTATCGCAGGCACACATCCGCATGGTAGTGGGCTCTTGTCGTCCGCTGGTGGTCTCTGGGAGGAAGATCAAAGTCTTCCTCATCTTTGTACTTTTCACCTTGTTGGTTTTTGGCTTGCCTTGCGGTCCTGTTCAGACTTGTTTTGTGGTTTATTGGACTACATTTCTAAAGACTACATTTTCTTTTGTAGTTTCAAGGGTGTTATTTTGTACAGTGTGTCATTTTGTACAACTTTTGCTAGATGCTTATCATGACCTCTTAGATGTATTTTTTTTTTTTAGTGAGAAAGGACAACAGGCCAACTCTTGTGTCCAGAACCACAAATCTGCATATGTGTACCTGTGTGCATTTTATCTGTATATGTTTCTATGGACCTGATTATGTGTGATTATTGGTGCATGCATGCACAAAGTATCTTACAATGTATCCACCGTAGTCCTTGGCTGAGAGGTACAGAATAAAGAAATGTTGCAAGTGTGATTTTTGCCATTACAGGAGGGTTCCTTTGAAATGGGGAGAAGCAAACCAAGCTAACTGACTAAATACAATAATAATAATAAAATAAACTCTAATTGGCCATTTCAGCTGTTAACATTTTTTTTGCATGAAAGCACGATTGGAAAATACAATTGAAGAAACCTGTTTTGTAAATATGGAACAAAAGATAAAATAATTCATTTATAGATATCTGAGTAAGAACTTTAACCCTTTCTCACAGCATGGTGTGGGTCACAGAACTATCCAAAAGTGATGCCCAGCATAGTATTTTTGAAGATTTGGCTTCAAATAGTTATAAATCCATTGTTTGTTTTGCTCATGTCTTAAGACAGTGTGTAAATTCTGCATGAGAATCGTTATTAGGTTGTACCTGATGTCAACAATGTGTACCTGGATGTAACTTACAGTTTTTAATATTTCCAGAATAGTAACAGAATTATTTTACAATATTTGAACAATATTCAAGCATTTTTAAATTACATCCTGATGAGGTAAGAAAGAAAACACACAAAAAAGCTTAAAGATAAATGAAAGAAATCCCCTTATACCATTAGTTAAAAACTTTAAGGAAAAAATCTGAATCTTACTGGATATCCTGACACTGAAATTATAGATGTCCTTTCTTCAGAAAATTTAGTCAGTTTAACTGAGATCTTTCATGCACCACTGATTGCAGTGCATTTGAAATATATCAAAGGCAGCAGTTCTCTTTAAATCATTTCTTGGGTTAAATGTAATAAGCAAGAAGAAAGTTGTATTTAAAAAAAAAAAAAATCAGCTTGTGGCCTTTGCTTCAGAAAAATCCAACTCTAAAAAAGTAGGCTGCCAGAAATTGATACCTCTGCTTTCCAGTCTCCTCTACATGTATCAAAGTTCAGTAACTAATGAGCGTGGTATCCAGAGCCTTTTCTCCATCTTTTTAGCTCTGCCTTTCCAGAGAATTCCTGTCATCCTTGAACTTCTCTAATATACTGTGACAAATGCTGCTTTGCTGTGTTTTCTGTCCCTGCTGGAGTCTTTGTGGGATTAGTGATCACATGCTACCTTAGCTTAATGTTTTTGACCTTTATCAGATGATTGACAGTGCTGAATGATTACAGCAAAGCAGCAATTATCCACTAGCTGTGTTATGCTTGTTTCAGGGAGAAAATAAATGTTATTTGAGATGAGTAATCTGGACTGTCTTTCTGCTGAGTAAATATAGGAGACCTGCCTGTAGTGAGTCGTGATTCCTTTCCCCTTTGTTCTGTTGTGTGGTACTTTCTGCATGCTTTCCCTATGCTCTTCCCCTTCTAGATGCTTTACTGTGCTCTTATCCTGTTAGCTGACATAACTAAGAGACCTAAATCTTCTAGGCTTTATCAGCAAAATAAAATCCTCAGCCTCAAAACTCAAAAGATGATGGTAGGCATGATACTGTGTATCTCCTTACATATATTGAAAATATGTAACACATTTATGATGCAAGCATATAAAGTTGTATAGGGTTTTGTAGTGTAGTTTTTTTTTTGTGTGTGTGTTTTTTTTTTTTTTTTTTTTTTTTTTTTTTTTTTTTTTTTTGTTTGGTTTTTTTTTTTTTCCATTTTGTGTTGTTGTTGTTGTTTTTTGTTTTCCCTTCAGTGAATTTCCCCCAAGAGTTCTGTCAGGGTTTGGCTCATAAATAGCAATGAGTTTTGTGATGTTCCTGTGCACACAAAGCAAACAGCAACTTTACCAAATGTTCAATGCAAAGAGGTCCATGTGTCTCTTCCTGTTACTGTTTTGGAAGACATTTTACAGAATAGTCTGGCTTTAATGAAAGTTCATACACAGAGATGCAAATGTGAAGAAAAAAAAAATAATCTGGCAATGCATGTGATGCCGTACTGAGATTTTTTCCTGTATCAAGGGGTCATATATCTGTGATACTACATCATCATTATTGTAATCAACATTAGAATAATCAATTTTATGCGATTACACAATTATAGTAATTATTTTACCACTAGTGCTATTATGGTTATTAATATTGTTGTTATGTTGCCACAGTACCTTCTTAAAAGGTAACTTTTTTGGCTTATAGGCCATCGAACATTGTTCATTGGAGTTCACGTGCCACTGGGTGGAAGAAAAAGTCATCGACGCCATAGGCACCGTGGACATAAACACAGAAAGAGAGACAGAGAGAGAGATTCAGGATTAGAAGATGGGAGAGAGTCTCCTCCTTTTGGTAAGATAAAGGTTATTTTTGCATAGATCTTTTAATAATAAACATTGGTATGATTATGCATACTCTGTCCTGTTATGCCTTAGGTGTGATTTTGTTGTATGCATAACTGTCAAAAAGTGGAGTTTTTGGAGAACTCACCAGAGCCTCTCCAGTCTGCTGGAGAGCCAAGAGTTGCTCCTCTGATGAATGGCAGCAGCCAAAGGCAGTCAATACATGAGAAATCTCAGTAATTTCTGCCACTGCAGAAGACTGCCCATAAGTGTTCTGATAAAGATAGACTGCCACCACCACTGTGAAGGGGGGTAAGCACTTTATGGCACCAGCTGCCCTCACTAAGGCTCTGGAATATTTGCCCCTAAAATGTAACATACAGGAGTTGTGGTTCTTTACAATTAGTTTTGTAATAATGCTGATGTTAGTGAAGCTGCAGAGTTTTACCAGATGTGAACTGTGATCCAATTGTGTTTGCCTTTTTCCTTACGTGACACTGTGGTGTGCCATTGTGAGATGAGTCTGCTAAGGACTTAAAAGCAAATGGGAAAAAATACCTTTCAATAAACAAACCTGATACAAAACTCCTAAAACTGTCAAAATTTTAAATTAAATAACATTATAGAGAACAGAAGAAGGTAGTCATGACTACATTAGTCAACCTTTCCTTAAAACACATGAGAATAATATTGTTGTTCAAAACAAAAAGTGTATATGCCGAAATGTCCAAGGCTATAGTAAGCGTTGAAAATATAATGGAAACATGTATAGGAAACAGTTTGTCAGGGTGCAACAGAAGAATGTTTTTAAATCATTAGGGAAATATGCCAAGGTAAATCCAGGTTACAGAATAGTATTGATAAGACTTTCTTTTAATCCAATGACTGCATTATGTATGTAGAAAGCTTTGGAGTAAGTAGATTACAAGTGCTGATGGTTATGCATATTGTAAAGAGCTTGAAATACTCAAATCTTTCACAGTGATTTATTCTGAGAATGAAACAAACTCAAGACTTCTTCAAACTCAGTAGAAGAGAGTTATATTTTGAACACTGAACAGTGAAGAAAAAATTGTCTGTGGTGGTTCTTTCTGGAATGTATTTCAACTGTACAAAGACCCAATAGTATATTGAAACTGGTTTCTTTGAAAAAAATGAAGTTCATAAATTATTAAAATAGTTTTCAAAGAGAATATGCATATATAGATATAATGACAGATCAAAAAGGAACAACTTAAAGTTACATTAGCAAAGAAGTGAGGTATCTTAAATTATGGAGCAATGTCTTCTCTTGAGTCATCTCATTTTATTTAAGTGCCATTATGTGACACATTTTGTCTGAGAACTTATCTCTGTTCTTTGAACTTCTCGAGACCTAGATTTATGCCCTTCTTAATGTCAAAAGTGAAAAACTAAAGGAATTAACTGGCTAAATCTGTCCTTCGTAGTCATTGATAGTTGTGCATACAATAAAATGCGCTATTCTGCACAATTCTGTGTTAAGTGAAAATCAGCCTATGTTCAAGAGAGCTCCAAGAGTGGAATAGCGGTAACACGAAAAAGGTAAGTTTTGAAGTGCATTTGTAAGTTGATGATCACATCATTCCTGTCTACAGGCATACTTGTTTGAAGTGAATGTAGGACTGCATTTTTTTGTAAGTCAGATTTTCACCTGTAAAGGTGAAGTATCTAGAGGTCATGTCCACATCCAGATTGTAGAGGTCAATGGCTCAAAGTCCAGATGGAGAGCAGTGACAAGTGGTGTCCCTCAGGGGTCCGTACTGGGACCTGTATTGTTTAACATTTTTATCAATGACGTAGACTGCAGAATTGAGTGCACCATCAGCAAGCTTGCAGATGACACCAAGCTGAGTGGTGCTGCCAATACATCAGAGGGATGAGATGTCATCCAGAGGGACCTGGACAAGCTGGAGAGGTGGGCCCAGGTGAACCTCAGGAGGTTCAACAAGAGCAAATGCAGGGTTCTGCACCTGGGCTGGAACAATCCCCACTATCAATACAGGCTTGGGGAGGAGGTGGTAGAGAGCAGCTCTGCAGAAAAGGACTTGGGAGTGCTGGTAGATGAGAAGCTGGACATGAGCAGCCAGTGTGTGCTTGCAGCCTAGAAGGCCAATCGCACCCTGGGCTGCATCAAAAGAAGTGTGGCCAGCAGATTGAAAGAGATGCTTCTACCACTCTGCTCTGCTCTGGAGACCTCACCTGGAATACTGTGTCCAGTCACAAGGATGATCAGGGGGCTGGAACACCTCTCCTACAAGGACAGGCTGAGGGAGCTGGGATTGTTCAGCCTGGAGA
>JANHFX010014076.1:2275-18068 GCA_027560015.1 Chloroceryle amazona | reverse complement strand
TTGAGGCTGTCCCTGCTCTCAGCAGGGGGTTTGGACTAGATGACCTCTGGAGGTCCCTTCCAACCCAGACATTTCTATGATTCCATGTCACATAAATTATTACTAGAGTAGACAAGATATAGGCCAGAAGCATGCAAGTCTTTTTCTGGATCCAAAATGCTGAAGATACTTTTCAAAATGCTTGGGTGATAATGATTCAAGGGATCCAAAGACAGAGCTACCAATCATTCAGAAAAATCTGGAAATAACCAATTTTTCCACCCTGAAATACTTTCTAAGTAGTAAAATTTGAGGGTTTTTCCCCTTGGCTATCTGACTTCTGGAAGGTTGGCCAGAGAAACAGGTTTAGACTGAGTCCATCCCAGCAGAAATATGTGAAAGGGATTTGCCTTTTGAAGGCAAATCTGAAAATTATACAGTGTTGAAGGAGTTAAGCACAGTCAGAGCAGGCAGACAAAATTATACAGGGATTAATCATAGTCTGTATCCAAATCCTTGCTTTTAGCATGGATTTTCCTGGAGTTTTAGAGAGGTTGTTGTGCTGCCTGGGTAAGAAGCACTGCTTTTAGAGAGAATAATCATATTTTTTTTCTATGACTTATTTACACAGAGGGAGTAACAGATACTTCCCACACTTAATCTGAACCTGGTAAACCTCAGAAACTCTTCTTGGCTCATATTTCCCCTGACCACAAGGTTATAATGGTACCCGGAGGCTAGAGGAAGTTGCAAGGAAGACAAATGTACTTCCTACTCTTCATGCATAGCACAATATGAGGGATTGTGCTACCTAAGAGAACAGATCTAAAATAGTCCCTTAATTTATGATTCATTCTGGTTTAATTGAACATGGAGAAATGCTTAGCTCCCTCTCTCTATAAACACCTCTTAACGTTTCTGCTGAATTGTAGGAGGCTGTATTCTTGGGAACTGCGAAGGGAGGAGGGGAAAAGAAAAAACATTTAAATGAGAAGGTGCAAGAAGAAAGGTAGAGAAAACAAGCACTGTGAGACCAGTTGATGGAAAATAGTTCTTTCAAGTAAGTCAGAAAAGGATTAGGGTGTTTATGACACAAGAGAATAAAATAAATTAGCAGTGTTCTCAAGCAGTGAAGTCTGAAAGGAGGTACAATAAAAGCCAAAGATGCAACAACTGAATAATAGAGATGCTGGAACAAGCAAAGGCCTGAAACATTCAGCTATGAAGTGCTCCAGACTGCTCAGTTAACTCTTCATCCCGTGCTTCGCTATTTTTTGATTGTATTTTATAGCTGTCTAATATATAACTTCATCTGTGAAGTACCATTAGGTGCAGATCTTGCTCTGCTATCACTGCTTCAGGAAGCTGTGCAGTGCACATAGTGCTGGGGGGCTGTGTGGACACCACTCCAAGCAGATAGGTGCCACCTGGTTCTCATCTAGTGAAAAGCAATTTCTTAAACAGTTTTGTTTGTATCCAATGTGGCTCAAAAACACCTGTATTCAATGTAATGTCCATGGCTGGAAGCTTCTTAGCAATTCTGTCTGGAAGAACTGTACCAGCTACTTTCTGAGGGAAGGTTTCTGCAGAGAATGTATTTTTAGAACATTCTGATGGGCAGCTTATAAGGATTTTTTTTTCTTTTTATCTCCTACTGTCACTTTTCAGAAATAACCTGAGAGTTCTCAATGTGCAAATCCAGACTTTGTAGACAAATAATATGTAGAATGTGTACTTAGTAGAATAAAAGGGAGTCTTGTCATTTAGGGGCACAGAGCATTTACTCAAGTTTATTTTTGTGGTCTCTACACCTTATTTTTGCTGTTGCCTCTTGATGAGATGTGGTTGTACAAGGTGTTTCCATTTTGCCATAAAGATGTGCCTTTGAATTGCATAATTTGCAGATTACATGGCTTGCTCATGGAGGGGCTTTTTTGATTAATAAAAATTGGTAAGCTAAGTGATTTCAAGATCTAGATTACCATCACCTTGCCTCTTAAGTTTTTGAAAGATAAGAGAAATCCAGTGAAATTATCCATTCTAGTTAAAAATGCAGGAATGCTGTTTGCTTTACTGAAGAAGTTTACTGTTCCCAGCTGAAATGCTGCTCTTGTAATTAAAGCCCCAGTTTAATGCCTACTTTAAGTTCCCTTCCTCCACAGCTTTCCTTGTGGGGCAAGTATTGTGGCTGCTCCATGAAGTAAATTAAGGATATGATGCAAATTAAAAGTAGTTTGGCAAAACTAGCTGTTTCTAGCCTACAGTGGCTCTTTGGCACTGTTTGCTGGGAGGGTGATAGGAGGCAGCCCCCCAAGCTGGCTCGTATGGTTCATCAGCACTGTGGGCTGTGGTGGTACTGAAAGCCTGGTGCAGATTTCCTTGTGGCTGCTAGAGTTGCACTTAACTTGGTAACTTGGTATGCACATGGCCATTTTCAGTGGTGTGGGTTTATTTTATTTTTTTTGTTGTTGTTGTTTTGTTTGGTTTTGTTTTTTTTTTTTTTCTTTTGATGTTTGTTTTTTTGCCTGTAACTAGTGAAACATTTCTCTTGTACTTGCACTTATGAGTTATAGGTATTTATGTTTCTGTTTTAAAATGGAGTGGAATGGGAAGACTTCAGCTGTTAGCAGAGAGTCTTTAAGGACAGGTTTTTTGAGGGGGAAGTGAATACAGCTGTGTGGACTGGGATTTGATTTCAGCCTCCTGTGGTGGCCTCTAGGACCAGACACTCTTGGTGCTTGTGCAAGGTTTAGTTTGTTCTTTTAAGGAATCTGGCTTTATTAGTGTCTAGTTCTAAAGATGCTTAAAATTGCGATTCATGATATTGGATGTGGCAAGGCAAGCTGAGAAGCCCTGGAAGTGAGCGTAAGAGAGGACTGTATGCATGATTCAGGAAAGGCTCTCTGAAGGTAATGCAAACAAACAAGTGAATTGCAAAGGGAGGACTTCTCTTGGTTACTAGAAGGGCTTGAAGAAAGTATAAAGGACTCAGCTGACTAAATTTGGTAGTTAAACCTTGAAGGGGTATTAATGGGGCAGATTTAATAATTTGTAAAGGGTTTTATTATTTGTAAGGGGCGTATTATTTGTAAGGCTACTAAGAGAATTCTACCCTTAACTATAGGCTTTGTCTGCTGAACTTGGAAATTTGAATCTCTGGGCAGATGTGGGACAGATTGCAGCAAATCTGGATTAAAATAATGTATCATAATTGCAGTTTTAACAATCTAGCAAAAAGAAGATAATTGAAGCTTGGGAATTGTCAGATCCAAAAGATAAGATTGTCATAGCCCTGAGGTTATGGAAACAGTTCATGTGAAGAAAATGCAGAGGGAGCTTCCTCAAAACAAGTTTATACATCTAGTGATAAAGTCCCAGAGGAGCAAGTAAGGGAATACCTTCTCCCAACCTAACACATGGTTTCCAAGGTCTGTGAAGAGATGTGTGCTGTAGGGTTGTTTACTATTTTATGTGGTGTCTACTAATTTAAATTTTGTTTAATTTTTACCATGTTTCCTAATTAAAAAAAAATTAAAAAATTATGATACCTACCTTTACTGATTGCTGAGCTAAGGACAAAATCCAATCTGCACAGGAAGGAGGTGGGAGGACAGTCCCCAATCTGCCTTGGTGAGTGCAGGCAGGAGGATCACAAATGTTTGTGTGTGGAACGATCCTTTCTTTTTTATGATCCTGTGATTTTTTCATACTGTTCATTGAAATAAATTGTTGTGAATGTCAACAGCGTTGCACCAGTTCACTCCCTGCCTGCAGTGTGTCCTGTGCAGTGAGCAATCAAAAAGAAAAGTTTGTCTATCCAATAATACTTGAATGTGAATGTACAAGAGCATGGGGCATGGTTTAAATCTTGTCTATGATATTTACTATCTTGTGTAAACTTCTGCAATGTAAATTTTAATGTTAGCAAGTATTCTAATGTAGAAAAAGTAATTTTCTCGCACCACTAAAAAGTATTAGCCTAGTAATACTACCTCTAAATGCAGATTCTCAAGAGGCTTACAAACATGGAAACATCTTCTGACAATTGAGTTAGAATGCTATCAGAAATACAATTTTGCACCCATTCTAGAGTTTGTTAGGAGCAGAGGACAAAATTTGGATAAATTTTATATGTACCCAAGGCTGTGTTTCTGCTTGTGATGTGCTTAGGCAGATTGCATAGAGTTCTGCCTGATGGCACGGTGGTTTGTCTCGAGAAATTCTGGCATGCACTTAAGAGGAGCTGTGGGTCACTCTGAATGGTGTAGTGGAACAGGTGGTTTGCTGGGCTGAATTTATGTGGGGGACTGAGAATGATCCTGCTTTCTTACCCTAACCCAAGTCTTGATTTCACCTTGCTTCCAAGGGGGAACAGTCCTGACCCAGAACTGTGTACCTGGGTATATTTTAAATTGAGTAATGAACTGTAATTGACATTTCCCACATGTGTTTTGCAAGGTCAAGAAATTGGAGGGTGAGGTAGAGCACTGGTCCCTGCCGCCTGCACTGAGTGCTGTTCTAGGGAGTAGCTCTTTGTGTTGCCCTCTGGAAATTAGGTTATTAGCAGTTCTGGCTTTCAGTTTTGCTGTTATGGCATTTATATACCCAGCTCTTACTTTTGTTTTAGGGATGTTAATATCTTTACAAAGAGTCATAGTAGTGAGCAGTGTGTCAGGTTGCTGCACTGTCATTTACTTTCTGCAGCACCGAATCCCAGTGGGAATTTGTGCTTTTGAAAATTGTGTATCCATCGGGTCTTAATTTTTAGCCTTTTAACAGTGCAGTAGAGTTATACAGATTTTTAAATGTGGAATAGTCAGATTTTCCATGCATGCAATGATTTTGAGGTATCAGGGGTAGTTTGGATGTCTGCGTGAGTGATGCACGGATGATGTGAGAACAAGCCAAGAGAAACCTTGGCATAATGCAGTCTGTCAGGACCCTCCCATGGGCTGGTCCCCATGGAGCCACAGCAAACAGAAAGCTGCTTCAAATTTTTCCAAGTGAGGTGGCTCAGGAGCCAAGCAGGGGTGGTTGTTGATGATACTCCTGCTCCTGTTGTGTACCAGACTTTCTGCCTTGTCCCAGCTGGTCCTGGAGGATTTCCTGAACTGTCAATGAGCCATTTGCTTGGGAAAATCATCAGTTGCTTATTGTGGAACTTTAAATTCACATTGCTTCTAGTATCTCTGCTCTGATATAAAACAAGTGCAGCGATGGGAAAAACTAATGTCACAAATTAGTCCCATTAATTTAATTTTGTTTTAATTTAATCTAGGTTACTTTTTAGAAATAGCAATAATAATATGAAAGTTGTGGGTTTTTGTGGTGTTTGTTTTTTTTTTTTTTTTCCTTTTTTTTCTGCTGGCTGTACTCCTTGGAGCAGAGATAGACACAGCTAATATTCAAGCCAATTTCTGTTTTCCTAGATTCCAAAAACATTGAATGTCCTAGTTTGCAAATACGCTTCTACACTGAGCATTAAGTTATCACAGTTTGACAGTCAGCAACTGAAGTATCCTTTCATACTGTTTTTGAATCTCATATTAATAATTTTCTATATAACACATTAATGACATATTTGGTATTTATTACTCCAATGAATAAAAGCCAAAGCCATCTGGCATTGCTCGCCTGAGTAATTCTGTTAACTGAATTTTATAAGTAGAACCAACAGATATTATTTATTTTTAAAATTTTATCATGTTCCTATTGTTTAATTCTCTTATGAGTTGGTCCCTGAAATAAAGTTACTCTACTGTAAAGCAAACTATTTTTGTCTTTTTAATTTTTTTCAGGTTTTAGCTTAGTGTCTTAAAGTCAAGCTGTGGCTTTCAGGTTTCAAACACTGACACAAATTACAGCAGCAAAGGTAGGCAGACAGAATCTAGCAGCTAGTTTAACTGGTGTATTAACACAAATGAAGAGAATTTAGTGCCTATTTTGTCATTTATGTAGATTCTTCACTGTTGTCAGTCAAGTAACTGTATGTTACACAGAAGACCCAGTAAGAGCAAATCACAGCAGTAAGGTGTTTCCTTGTTACTAGTCAACTGACTTCAAGAGATTTCTGATTCTCTGCTTCCCTTCCCACGCTGAAAGCGTGCATTTGCATGAGTATCATAGCTGTCATAAAACTGCAGCTCTGCTGTACAACACTACTCATTTATTACTTAACAGTAGCTGTTGCTGTAAATCAGTTCTAGTGCTGATTTTATCAAGAGTACAGCATGTTCCTGGCAGTGCTTATTCTCAGATTCTCACTGCAGTCCAGCTCTGTACCAAAGGAGCTTGTTTTCCATATTCTGTCACTAGTCATATGCACTTTTCCTTTGCAAGTTTGTATCTTGTTGAATTTTGTCCTTCTGGCAGATAGGTTTAACAAGTTGCACACTTAGTGAATAGAATATACTTTCTAGTCTCAGATTAAATCTTGGTGTTTGTATTATCCTTCTCCAGAACATACCAATATATGGATATGAGGAACATAAAGAATTAAAAAAAAACCCCAAACCTAGGGAGAGGCTGGAAGGTGGTCTAGAGTAGAGGTTGAAATCACAGAATAATAGAGTGGTAGGGGTTGGAAGGGACCTCTGGAGATCATTGAGTCCAACCCCCCTGCCAGTGCAGGAACACCTAGGGCAGACCACACAGGAACAGATTGAGGTGGGTCTTGAAAGTCTCGTCCAGAGTTTCTTCATTTGGGCTTTTAATTTCAGTAAGTGAATAGATGAGTTTGGGTCTTTTTATTTCATTTATTAATTTATTTATTTTTTAATTTAAAGTTATGACATTTGAACAATGAACACTTCCATATACATGTACAATAAGGTGCTCTGTGAGTTCTGGAAATTTTCTGAGTGATATGAAAAAGAATAGCGTGTGTCCAAAATATGTTTAGTGGTCTGCACTGACAGGATATGAAGAAAAATTACTAGTAGGAATGTAAAGGGAGGACAGAGTGAGGAAGAATAAAATGGGGCATTTGGGGCAAATAAACAACTTGTTCATCTGGAATAGCCTAACCATGTAGAAACAGTTTACAAAGGAGTAGGGGATGGTAGGTGTTGATAGCAATGTGTTCTTTTTGAAGTTGCCAGCTGTATAGTGACATTTAAGGGGTTTCTTTCTTCTGCTAGTTAAACAAAGAATACACATTTAGTGTACCAGCTTTTTTAGCTGAGCTAGATCTGTAGGTTTAGACTTACGATGTGGCAAAGTACTTTTTATAACACCGGAGTAGGAGACTTTTATTAGCTCTATCAATGCTACTGTATGTGCTGCTTTTTTTCCTGTGAGACACCATTACAACTTCCAATAACCACTACTTCTGTACATAGCATTCTAATTTTAGATGTTTGTTTAATTGGCATACTAGACAACCACATAAATAAAGAGGTCTCAGTCTGAAGGTGTTTGTGTATAAACACACTTACAGCATAAATATAATAATGTTTTCTGTGTGGCAGTAAGTGATATGGATGAAAGATTCTGGATAATCTCCTGAAATCTTAAGTATTCGCTTGGTTAGAGCAAAAAAAATGGTGCTCTAGTCTTGATGTTTTTATTTTTCCCTAGATACCCCATCACAAAGGGTGCAGTTTATTCTTGGAACAGAAGATGATGATGAGGAACACATTCCTCATGATCTCTTTACTGAGCTTGATGAAATTTGTTGGCGTGAAGGAGAGGATGCAGAGTGGAGGGAAACAGCACGGTAAGTGTTTTAATAAGGTTTTAAAAATTATCTATAATCTGTTCATTGCTAGTGTATTGAGAAATGATTTCAGAGCATCCTGACTTTGATGCTCAGGAACGGACTTTGGATATAAAGCTTAAATAAAACCATAATTTTACCTTTAGACTGCTAGCTTTACAACAGCATTTGTGATTTCCCAGAGCAAAATGTTTTCATCTGGATTTATGAAATATAGGTCAGAATTAATATCAAGGGAAAAAAAAAAGACTGGTTTTATTTGTATTTTAGCACATCAGTTTAAGAAACTATCAAACTTCATATTCTGTTTGAATCCTCAAGAAACTGTTAAAATTACCAATATAAAAAGATTAAAGCAAGGAATGAGATTACTTTTGGAGCAATAAAACTTTTACATATTTATTCTAACTGAATATGAACACTTGATTTTGAGACTTTGAGTATTCAATGTTGGATTATTTTGTTTCTGCAAAATTAGTGTGGAAGACTGTTTGCATTTCTGCTGAAAAAATTAATATTGGAACAGAACTTTTTTGGTTTATGTTTGTGTCCTTGAACACCTAAATGGGAGATGCACCTGCTTAGTTTCATTAAGACTTTACATTTCCCAGCAACCTGTGCTTCATCTTTCTTCTTAGAACCTTAATTCTCTCTTTCCCTGCCAGTATGAGTTGATGGTGTCCCTCAGTGGTGTCTAGAAGTCTGTGGACCACTTTTTTGGTATCAGTAGGATAAAAACTGTAGAATTTCTGAGGGGATTTTGTGGGGAACTATGTATTTGGGCTGTTTGGCATGAATATGGCTGTTAGCTTTTGTCTACATTTAGCCTGTATCTGGAGCTAAATTACAGCAGTTGCTCTATCAACTGATGAAACCTCCCCAGCAGACAAGGGGGAATTGGGAAGACCAGACCCACAGGTTGAAAGGAAAACAGATTTAATGAAACAGCAAAACTAACACTAATGCCAATAAAATGTTATACTCAGCACAGTGGATGTTATGGCAGTCACAAGAAATGGAAAAGCAGCCCCTTTATAGATGTGGAGAAGCAGGAGGAGGAGGAGCAAAAGAAGCTCCTGTCCTCAGCAAACATCCTCCTTTATAATCAGTGTGACATTTCTGGGGTGGGATAGACCTGTGAGACAGCTCTGTGAAGCTGCTTTGGCTTTTTCCCCTCCCAGCTTAAGCTCCTATCTGACTCAAAACTCCAAATGTCCTGCAGACCACGGCTGGCCTGTAATTCTATCATAATGAAACTGGGACAACTTTCCCTTTAATTTTACTGCAAATTCCTGCTTTCCCAGAGGGCCACACAAATTTCTATGACCTTCCCTTCCCTTATGTGTCCATAGGAGGCATAGACAGATTCTAAATATAGATCTTTACATGTACAAAATTCTCATGTGGGGATTGTGTTGCAAAATGAATGTAGTAGTGTTCCTGAATAGTCTTGTTAATATTCAGAGAAGGAGAATCTAATCAAGTTAATCATCTGCAGTGTTCTCATACTGATTAGGAATATACAGAACCTCTTCTAGGAAGGGTATCAGCTTCTATTGTGATTAAAAATAAAAATCACTGTGTCTTATGCTATTTTTAAGCAGGGAAATAGCAGATTCTTTAGTTCAACTAAAAAAAAATCCTTTTTCAAATCATTGAAGGCTTGTGTTTCTGAAAAATTGGAACAATTTTAATTAACATAAATACTTGAGATAGAATTTGCAAGGAATAGGTAAAATAAATTTCTATTTAGATTGATCAGCCTGAATTTAAAGTATTTCCAGTTGGCATTTGGGAACTAAAGTATTAAAAATGTTTAGCAGAAGCAAGATGAGATTGTTGAAAAAGGATAGGAAAAAACAGCCAAGAGAAACATGCTTTGGGGGCTCAGAAAATCCAAGAGTGAAGTACAATAGCTAGTAGTAAAAATTTCTTTAGATTTTGAAAAACATGAAAGCAAAGAAAGAACAGGGCTGCCACGCAGAAAGAGCTAGTCAGAACAAGTGATCTTTTTCAGTTGGGACACAATTTTAAACAGCATTTGACATGGGGTGGCTGGCTGTTAGAAAAGGAGGACATGGCACTGAAATGACCAAATTCAAAATGAAAGTAAGAGCTCAAGTGTTTTATCTATGCAAATAAGAGCGTGCAATGATTTCCATCCTAGAAAGCTGAAAGAACATGCATTTCATGGGTATGAGAAATTCTGTCTTTCTATGAATTTATTAGGTGAATAGTTGTGTTATAGCAAACACAGCAACATTATTCAAGGAAGGATAAAAGGGACTGGAAAGAACCAAGATTGATAGTCAGATTTCAGAGCTAGGAAAGGCTTGGAACAATGTAAGAAAGAAAAAATAACTGTAGACCTGGACCTAAGTGGAAAATTGGCTAAAAAGAAATACAATGGTCTATCATGTCAGACTAACAATAATGCTTGTTAATCAGATAATTGATTTTTGTTTTTATGACAAAGAAAAAACAGTGGTTCTAATATGATATGATACAGCAGTAGGAATTTATTACTTAAACTCTGTTCTAGTGTAAAAATTGTATTTGTATTTTAGTAAGGAGGAAATTAGACAGTTTGGAACCAACAGGAAAGTGATTAGAATTGAATTTTAACGGACCAGCACAGTTATGAAAATAAACCTCAGTCCATTTTTTAGAAAGCAAACTGTTAATAGTGATTATAAAATGCACGTACCCGAGGAAAAACTACTCATTTGAAGTGAAAATACATCTCCCCTGCATCAATACTTTCTTTTGAAGAAACTGGGTCACAAAAAACTTTAGGTTTGTCCCTTCTGCTTTGTTTCTGACACGTGCTTATTTACATTGGTTCATTTTCTAATTAGTGTAGGCAGGAAGAAGCTTCTGTGGAAATTTATACAGCTTGTAAGATTATGTTAATAACATTGACTTTTGAGCAGGTTGTGAGTACACACTCCAGTTCTGCTGCAGACATGACTGACTATAAAATAGATAATGTTCAACTCAGCCACTTCATACTGTCCATCAAAATGTTGTAACTGAGTCTACAAGGAAGTGTACACTCTTTTTTTTTATTGACTCCTGAAAAATCAATGGAGGTGACTGTAACATATGCATGTGTGTATGTGTAGATGCACACATTTTTTCTATAGTAATGTACCTTGCCAAAACTCTTGCTGTCATGTTTTCTTCCAGCAAGTATGCTATGAGAGGAACTAAACTGTATAGTTGCTCTACCTGTGCTAGTGTTTACCAGTAAAAGAAAACCATATGAATGAAGCTGCTCTTCTGTGTGATCAGACACAACTACACAATGTGACACATGAGCTCAATATACAAATGCAGTTGGTGGTGTTTTCTGGGAGATTATGAAAGGCTTTTATCAGCTGTATCAATTTAAGGGGTTATACTGCAAATGTAGAAATATAAAATTTGTCTTTTTTGCTGAGAAACTAAAAAGAGTAGGAAATTGGCAAACTTGGAATCCATGCTTGCATTTAGATTTCAAGGCTATATCTATCCTTGAATCTGGTACAAGAATTCCAAGGGTTGTTAAAATGGTATTATGATTTTTAAAACCACTTGAACACTTAGGATTGAATGACTATGCGTAAGATTGGCAATCTGTTTGTTTTGTGTTTTCTGCTGCTGTTTCTTGTTTGGTATGTTAAATAAGGATTATCTGACATAACAGAAGAATGTTTCTGAAAAGATAAAAGGTGATAAACATAATTTTCTCTTTTTGAGATGAGTAGCTCGTGTAATGCTTATTAAAATCAAAATAGAAATTTGTTCCAAATGTCGAATTCTCTCAGCTGAGTATGAGTTATGTTTATGTACTAGCCTGTTGGCTCATTAAGTAACAATGTATAACCATGTGTTTAAATGTATGAGATTTAGTAACAGTATGAAATTGGATACAACCCACAGAATTACACTATTCAAATTGAAACTCAGATTGAGATGATCATGACTTTCCTTGTCTGTGTGTCCATAGCAAGTTATGAGCTCTGGTTTTGAGCCAGCCTCCATCCAGTAACCTGCCACAGTGAAAATTTTAAGAACGTATTTGTCTTTTATCACTCCTTTTAATATCTGTTTAGAATTCATCAATGTATTTGAAATAGGTAGTATCAAGGACAGACTTGAACAGTATAATCAGATAAGCAATGTTGAAGACTGTTTATGTGAACAGTAGGTGATGACAGTATGAAGTTTCTGATGATATTCTCTAAGAATCTATTCTTGGATGTTTTTTGTAGGATATATGTAGAATGATTTTTTTTTTCACATCAGCATAAAGCAAAATGATGGTACATCAGAAATAGTTGGGAATACCCAAGTGCAAAGATTGTAATCTTATAAAATTCCTAAAGAGATTACAAACATGCACAAAAACAGAGGTATGAGAAGATAAAAATGTAGGTATTTTGCAGAGTCATAGGAAGCAGTAGTTTAAGCAAGATGTTTAATGCATCATGTTTGTGCTCTTATGGGGACAAATAGGTCTGTCATATTTTTACCTTGGAAACATGAGCACCGTAAGTAATCTAGGAGCAGCCTCTTCTTAGGGTGTTCAAGTGCAACTGCACAATGAAAAAAAAAAAAAGCCCAAAACCAAACCCCAAACTTTTCTCCTTTGCACATGCTTCTACCTTTGCTGCATTGTTGCAGGTAATCCTTTTCAAACAACGAGTTTGAATTTAGTGAAGGTGGGGTATGTTAATTTGTGTTTGATAGCCATTTGGACAGTGTTTTGAAAATCTGTTTGGGAAGCCTCATATACATGTACAAATTCCATTTCATGGTTCAGCATTGTGAAAGCAATTTTTTGTGTGTACTGTTTCTTTTTTGCTGCTTCTCTGGAAGAAGAGGTAAAGGAGTTAGCTTAGCAAGGCTGGGAAGAGAAGATAGATTTCAGTGAAGGTACTGAAGAACAGAAACCTGATGACGGTCTCATGGGCAAAGATGAGATACAGAAACTGGCCAGGTCAGAGGAAATGGAGAGGAGGAGAGGACTAGACACAGGACATCAGAAATTTTGGAGAAGCCTAAGAGTTGGGGGCAAATTATCTGGGTAGTGCTAGGTTAATGGTTGGACTTGATGATTTCCAACCTAAATGGTTCTATAATTTTGTGATTCTCTGTAAATAATGAGTGATTAGGAGGCAGTTGGTACTGTTAGAAGACATAGAATGCATCAGGAAGGGAGCAGATACTCTGGTGACAAGTACATCACTGAAGTGGTGGCTGCTTGCAGGATGGCATCAGAAGGGGAAGAAGCTGGTACAGTAACTGAAGGGATGAAAGTATTTCAACTGTGGGTACACAGGCATATTTTACAAGCAGGAGCAGAGCTAGGCAGGTGGGCCAGGAACAGGACAGCTGTGTTTGCTGTGTTACTGGGCTCCAAAGCTTGGTAAAACTGGAAATTGCTCAGCTCTGGAGGTGTTAAGGCTTTATGCTTCCCTGCTGTCTGAAAATAAGTGTGAAGGTGCTGTCAAGGTGTGAGACTCTGCTTGAACTTCTCTGCTGGCTTGTCCATACCAAATAGCTGAGCGCAGTTGAGCCAAGTGAAAGAGGCTTGTGCTGTGGCTGCAGCTGTTCAGCCCTTGCCGAGCTGGCAGGCTGCACGGTTCCGTGCAACAACACCTGGCTATGCTTGAAAGACTCAATAGCTTTCATTTAAAGTACTTTTGTGTATATGGAGAGACTTTTCTGGATGCTTGTTGAATATTCTTGTGATATCTTTAGGGTATTTTTTTATCAGTAAACAATTAAAAAGGAGTGCTAGAAAGTTCATGCATCTGGCTAGTGACCGAAGACTTGACCCCTCATGCCAGCTTCATGTATCATTTCATATGTCTTTTTACTGAAGTTGCTCTGGATTTACACTGCACCTGGGAACAGGCAAATTAAACTCAAAATATTGAGATATGATGTGGTTACTGGATTCTGAAGTGCTATTTTATGTCATCCATATGGCTGTTTTGCCTGAGCAAGCCCCTATTTTGAGGCTTGAAAGCCTGTACACAAGTGTTTACACATTGCTTGTGTGCATGTATGTTCCTGTGAGGTTCTTCACTTTAATTGACTGAACTTTTAATGAAAAATAGACTAAATTCTATATAATAATTTACTGCCTGTATGAGTAGCAGTGCAGTTAAGTAACTAACAACTTAAACTAGAAAAGTTCATAAGAATGTCTTTTGTGAAAGGCTGATGGTAGTGATAATGGATGCAGATTCTGTGATGTCTGAATACATCAGTATATTTATATATACTGTTCTGTTATACTGAATATACACTGTTCTATTGTGTTTAGTCTGAAATGAAGACTAAATGGAGAAAATTCTCTGATATATTCTTGTGATCTATAGCTTTCCATTTTTTCTATAGCTTTCCATTTTTTCTACTACCACTTCTCTTTCTTTTTCATATTACTTGTTCTGTCATAGAAAAAACGTTGTATGGCAAAGAATTACTCAAAGTTTTTATAAAGCAGAATAATATGCTTCTGTTTTCATCTCAGTGGTCAGAATTTATCTTCAAACGTGGTGTAATAAAGCATTATATGGGAAGGTGCAAGCAAGGGAAGAAAGAAAAAGTCAAATCCAAAGATGTTTAAGTGATCTTTCAGTATCCAGGGAATGAATCTATTTTTCATTTCTTATGCACAATGGAGTTATACAATTGCTTGTTTGTACAGGTGGCTGAAGTTTGAAGAAGATGTAGAGGATGGTGGAGAGAGGTGGAGCAAGCCATATGTTGCTACACTGTCCCTTCATAGCTTGTTTGAGCTGAGAAGCTGTATCCTGAATGGCACAGTTCTTTTGGACATGAGAGCTAACTCCATAGAAGAAATTGCAGGTATGTATTGATGTTGCATTTATTAGTTATGAAAAATAATCATAAAAATCAAGTAGTCACAAGACTGTTTACAAGAAAGCTACTGCATAATAATCAGCTCAGTTTAGAAACTCCTAGGAAGTATTTTAATCAATATATTAGGAAAGAATCTAATGTCTGACACAATTGGTAAATATTTTATTTATATTTTTTTGTATAGACTTTTTTACTTTTAGAATCAATTTTATGTAAAGAGGGAAATAAAAAGGGAGCAGAGAGGACAGTTTGGATATATTTCATTAGAACTGGCATGTTCTCTAGTCCTACTGTGCCATCTCACATGGTGAATGATGTATGCACTAACTTCCAGAAACTGAATCTGTTGCTATGCTAATTGCAGACGATCTAGCTTAAAAAAAAAAAAAATATATATATATAGGGAACTATTCGTCATAATTATGTAACATGAAAATAGAACAGTTTATAACACATGTCTCTGAGTTGAGAACAGTAACATTAAGTGTTAAATTGTTAAAAAAAAAAGATTAAGGTACATTAACTTCTTCAATTAAAGTTGAGTGTACTTTTTCCAATAAAGGTGTATTTGACAGTTGCAATTCTAGAGCTTTTGAGAACAGCAGAAGCATAAGGCAAGAGGTAACATAATGGATGAGTCTTTTCTCTCAAAAGTGTGAGAGAGATTGTGACTGAATGCCATTATCTGCATTCCTGGTGTTTCCCATAAAGGCTAGAACTGGTTACTGCAGGGGACTTTTTCTTTTTGGTAGTCCTTTTGTTACTGTCATAAAGCAGGTTGTTAGGGGCTGTCTAGTACAGACCTGTGGTACACAGCCTTCGGGAGTTGTAGAATTACAGAGGTTGCATGGCCATGCTGGAGTCATATAGTACAGCGTGGTATGCTTATTTCCCTTCTCAAATACAGCAACCACTTTGAATTCAGTAATTTATAAAGAAATTTGTTAGTAGTCCCTGCTCCTGTTGTTTAAAAATCTTTGTCCTTTCCAGCAGAGAAGACACAGAGCAAAGAGATGTACAATTTTGATAATCTGAGGTCTCTAACTGTACATTTATCCACCCTTGTTAAGAGCTAGTCTCATGCTCCTGATGGTTATTGGAATGGTATCCTTGCATATTTTATGTCTACTTAAGAGTTTTACTTCACTTCTATGTTTCTGTATTTCGCAACACTTCTGAAAATAGCACTGTATCTGTAGATCATACATTTAATATTTG
>JANHFX010014073.1:35003-52730 GCA_027560015.1 Chloroceryle amazona | reverse complement strand
CGCTTAGGGGGCGCACACCCGCACAGCCCTCCCCCCCCAATTCTAGCTCTCCACCTTCCCCCTCCCTACCTCTGGTGCCACCCCGATGTGTTTAGAGGCCTCGGTCTGGTCTCCGTCGCGGACACCGTGCGTTTTGCCGTTCAGACAATCGGCAGTATTGACAGTAGCCGCGCTGCAAAAATTGTTTTCAAAATGGCTATAGCTGTGTGTCTTTCTGTGCTTGTGGGTCTCTTCTATGTGTGTAAATGCAAATTAAAAATACTATAAGCTTTGCTATCGTTTCTCTGTTCTTCTGATGCTGGGAAACGTTGTGTAACACTAGCTTAATGAGTTCTTCACCCTTTAGTTTTCTAAAGGAAGAAGATGGCTGGACGCTTGAAAAAGCCCTTCAAGGACAGCCTGGGTGATATAAAAGAGCGAATGAAAGATAAAAGAAATCAGAAATGGATACGGTTGGGTAAAAATAGCCAGACCTCCACTGTGAAGTGCAAAATACCAAGTAAGATGCTTAATTTATTTTTTTTTTCTCTTCATGTTACACCAAGTTCAAACACTCATTGTTCCATTGCAGCCAACAGCTCCAAGCGAATGAAGAGCATCCAAGAAAACAATCGAGCTCTAGCAAAGGCTTTGCAAGAAGAAAAGCTCAAGCTGAAGGATGCCCAGGCTACCATCCTTCAGTTAAAGAAAGAATACCAAGATCTGAAGGTTCAGATGTTTGAGTTGCGAAGATATGTCAGCTTTAAGGAAGAACAAGGACTTATTGAGGTATTTTTAATAATAACTTTGTGACTTGGTGAAGTTTAACATCAGAATTTGCAGCAATTTATAGACCTCTTGGTAATCTTAAATGTTTCATAGCAAACTAAATCAAGATCTAGAACTCCTTTTTTTAATATTTATCAACTAATCTGTTCAATAACAAACTTTTTTTTTATTTTCCTGGCTACTCCTTAGGTATTTTAGTTAGAATCTGTCTTCTTTAAATGTTTGGGGGTTTGCTTTTTTTTTTTTTATCGTGGTTGAAGGTATCTGACACTGGTATCTTCAGGATTGAGTCATCTCATAATACCAGTAAGAACTTATGACATTAGTATCTGATACTAGAGCATGACAGTAACAAAATTATTTTCCTCCTTTTGTCCGTTAGAATCGACTGTCAGCCTTAAATGAGATCTTTTCAAAAGTTTCTCAGAATTTACTGGACTCGATTGATCTCCTTTGCCCAGTAAAGGATTTGTGCTCTCTAGGTGTGGTAAGTATCTTTTCCTCTGGAGGGGCAGGATTTCTGTTAAGTCTTCCCCTTACTCCTTCCAGCACAGATCAATGTAGTTTTGGAGGTACAAGTAGTCCCATAGTTCCCAATATAACATGGGGCCCACACCGTGGGGGTGTATAGTAGGTTGTTAGTGGGACTGAGGGTCTGCTGTGAGGTGGTAGGGTCACCCTGGTATTATATGGTTTTGTGTCTTGTTCCCTCTGTCATCCTCTCAATTCCTTCCCCTGTCCACTGCCTGTATGATGGACTGGTGATGAATGTGCTGTCTTGCCTGAGCCAAGTATGTGAGATCCTATGGCACTCTGTGTTAGCCATGTAGAAAGAAAGAGTCAGGGGCCTCTTTGGCCCATCTGTGAGTAAATTTGCTGTTGTCTAAAATGTGTATGTGGGGGAAACTTGTTTCAGCTATTTAGTCACTGTAAGATCAATTTTGTTGACAGAATCGAAGAGTGCTTCCTGCAGTTCTTGAAAATAGTTCCAGGGTTATACGGCAAGTATGTTCAGTGTAAGTATCTCTTATTAACACTTATTTATATTTGAAGTAAGTTTAATTTTCTGACTGGAAAAGGGAAAGAAACCCAATATAATGAAGTAGCTCACTGTCATAAATTGTCATTCAACAAATAGTACCTTTGCTATTTTCTCTAGGGGATCTCTACAGTGTGCTGATGGAGCACCTCCAAGTGGGATGGAGGCTCATGGTGATAGAAAGAAGCTGGCCCACTTTGTGGCTGACATCTGCAAGGAATCTGACAATGCTGTTTCCTTAATTAAAATAGTTCCAGACAAAGGTAACTAAATCAAAGCATAAGTTGTTGCCCTATTCTGAGTTGAGGAAACAAATGTGTGTGTTTAAGTTTAAAACATAATTACTGCTTTTGAAGTAACTGTCAAGTAAGTTTCCACTTACTATCTTAAAGGTTAGATATTAATGTTGGCAACTGGCAAGCTTTTTGAATGAAGATGCCTAGCAAAATGGGGGAAGAATTTGAAAATGTTATGTCTTCTATATGCTTGCAATCTAGTTTCATTATCTACCAAACAGTTCAACAAAGCCATCTCTATTCAGGCATTATCACTTATGAAATCAACAATTGTTAACAGAGCAAAATACTCAGAAAACTAAATGACCTGTAGATAACCTTTCCAAACAGAACAGTTCAGAGGAAAATCCTGATGCAGTATACTTAACTGCTGTCTGGAAGCTGCATTGAACAGGCTTTGTCATGATTGCAAAATATTAGTTTATACAAATCTCTGGAGATAATCTAAGAATTACAGGTTCAGAATTTGCACAGATCCTTAGGTTGTTACTGTTTAGGTTTAATGTGACTGACTACTTTTTTTCACTTACAAGGACAAACACCCAATTTTGATCTGGACAACATAGGGTCAGAGATGGAAAATGTGTCTTCAAGTGGAGAGAATGGATTTGGTAATGTGCTACCAAAAAGTGTGTCTACCAGGCGTCCCTATGCAAGGATGCAAAATCACAGAGGACTTTGCACTGGCTTCTTGGACCATTCAGGAGCACCGGATTCAACAAAAGAGCTTTCTGAAAAGGATGAAAATAGACTTGAGGAAAGTCTAGAAGAGTGTACTGTAGAAAATATAAATTCAGATATTTTGCAGTTGAACAAGGTAGGCTCAGAGATGGTGTTGAGGCGGAGAGATTCTGAAACTGCACAGTTCAACTTAAGCAATAACTCTGAAACTGCACAGTTCAACTTAAACAATATCTCTGATCTTAAACAACGTGAATGTAAAAGCAGAAAAGACTCTCAAGTAATGAAAGAAAAGCGTCAGAAGGGAAAAGTGGAATGGCCTAAAAATATTTCCAGAGAAAGACCAAAAAAAAGACAACATAAGGAGGCTTCTAAAGAAAAGTTGGATTTCTTGGGTGGCTCCAGTGATGCTTATGACTTTAATTTTGAAGAGTGTGTCCATGTTACACCTTTTCGACAAAATAAAGTGAATGACACAGATACTGGTGTGGATGACAAAGGTGACTTTTCAGAAACTAATACCATCGAGTCAAGTGATACAGAAGAAGATTCAGATGATAGCCTCTATGAGCCTTACAAGAGTAAATCAAAAAAAAGGAAAAGTTTAGTGGACAGTAACAATACATCGCCAGTCCATGCAAGGCCAAGGTCTAAAAGATGTTTGGCACAGCGTGAACAGAAACTCCATAATGGAAAAGAGACTGAAAGCAATAAATCAAGTGACAAGTCTATTGGTAAGTGTCGAAAGCGTCCTGTAATTGGTTTTGTTTCCTTGAGAGATAATTGTTTAAGGGACTCGGGTGCTTTTTTTTTTTTAATACAAACAGAATGTTATAAAACTTATTAGATTCAGTCTTCTGTCTGCCTTTTTTTTTCCTTAGCAGAAATTGGAATCGAAGATAAGTTTTGTTTAAGAAATTCATCAACAATGAATTAATGCTGTATTTTAGATGTGTTTAATGATGTATTAAAGCTGACGAAAAAGAAGAGGGTCTCTTACTCTCTTACAAGAGTAAGTTGAGAGCAGAGGAATAACAAATCAGACTTACTGTTAATTTATTTTTCAAGGTTCACATTCTGTGTATTTTTTTCCTCTTACATATTCTTAAGTGGAAAGATGAAGGCGATAGCTATAGCCGAGTTACTTGACATGTAGTATGTTCAGTGACATTATCTTTTAAGCTGTCTTGCCTGAGTTGTTCTAAGTATGCCAAATTTCTTCCCAGGGCAGCCTTCTGAGCCATCTCGTCATCTCTGTGATGTTACCAATACCACTTTATTGCTCCCTAGCACGGGGAATGCAACTATTGTCCCAGAAGGTGAAATACCCCAATCTCTAAAACGCAAGCGAAGCTGTACTCTTACTGTGAGCTATAAAGAACCAAGTATTGCAGGGTAGGTGCCTTATTTTCCAGTTTGATATAAAGTTCATGATATTTCGTTAAATGAAGGACTTGAAGGGATTATTTAAATACTGGAAATAAGTTGTTAAAACATTCAAAGAGACCTGGTGTTAGTAGTACAAAATAGTTTGTGTGAAATTAAACTTAGCTGAACGTTAATGTTTTAAGTGAGTCGGGGAATAAAATTCAGTTTTTCCCCTTTGTTTTTTTTTTCCAACAGGAAACTCAGGAGAGGAGATCCATTTACAGATACAAATTTTCTGGATTCTCCAATTTTCAAGCGTAAAAAAGATGCTAAATGCCGTTCTCTTAAGAAAAAATCTTTATCAAAATACAATGAGAAATTTGTTGGTTGTCGTTGAGATTTCCAGTCATGATGACAAAACCATGCTTGCTCTATGAAGAAAGGAAAACTTTCATATAGGAAGCTGTTCTACAATCTCTTACACAAATATGCAATTATTTCTAGAGTCTAATGTTAAGGATAGAAAATTACGGGTTGTTTTTTTTTTGTTTTAATCCAGCTATTTGTTTTTAATGATTAGAAGAGATAAGACTACTTTTTATAACTAAGTTGATTCCATCCCCACTCTTCTAAGACAGGACATCCCTACATTATGGATCTGTGAGTACATCAGAGATGTCTGAGGGGAAAAGGTGGCGTATGTAACTTTATGACTCGCACCCTGCTTGATCTTATAGTGGTTGGCCAAGGTGAACTTTAGGCACTTAAGATTTTTTTTTTTTGTCCGTTGTGTCTTTATGGGTTGGGGGGAGGTGGTGTTAGTGTTTGTACAGATGTTGTTTGGGCAGAGGTGGTAGTTGTGTTAACTGTACAGATATTTGGGTGCACTGTCTTTACTGTTTATTCAGATCTTGGTTTTGTAACTGTTGTAGTTTCATATAGCTCATAATAAACTTCAAACAACTTGGACCTGGTTTGTGTTCTTTTCTACACTTTTTTCTGTATTCTCTTATGTGGGGTAAGTGTTGTTTAGAAGCAAGATTGCCAGGTGTAATTTGCTTAAAAGTAGTAAGTTAAGAGTTGTTTGATACTGGTATGAATGAAAGTTATAATCAACTTAAATTTGCTTTGTTCCCATCTGGTTATCTGTGAAGGCTGGTGAAGAATGCTTTGTTTTGGTGGAGTGTAACATTAACTGCTGTTGCGGGACTTCGTAATATTTTGGTCCTGCTTTGCTAAGTCCTTTTTCCACAGTAAGATCTGCCCTATCTAAACCAGTACCATTTGGTACCACAATAGGCACTATGACAGAAGAACACTTATAAACTGTCCAGCAAGCTTTCAAGGTTGCACAGCACTCACACAAGAGAAGTATTAATGGATGTAGGGAGAATTCAAAATAAGTAATGGGAAAGTACAAAAATACAGGCTCTTCATTTGCCTTGCAAGATTGCCTGTCTTACTTGTCCTGCTTCAACAGGGGTAAGACACCTCCCTTTCTCTAATAATGTATAGTGTTTATTAGTGTTTTACTATCTAACTTTTTGCACAACTCTCAACAGTGAAGCTGTAGCTACTCTGTTTGAATATATTTATTTAAAACAGCCTCTGAATGTTGGAACTGAAACTTTAGCCTTTGATTTATATCTTAAAATTCTCGCTCTGGGCCATACCCTCTTCATTCTGAAACCCTTTAGTACGATAGGAACTTAAGAAGAACAATTTAACTTCATCGGCTCTTCCAGGAAAAAAAGAAGTCCATAACAGCAGTTTATCAGGGACCTCATGGTCCTGGTAGACAAGTACAAGCTCAATGCAGACTGTGGTTTCCTCCCATGTACGTTCAGTTTTGTGACTGAAGTGTGCTAGGAGAGGAAAAATGAGAAAACAGCATGAAGATGTTTTGAGGTGAAAAATTAAGTCTTTTGAAAAGCTGAGTGAAAAAAAAAAAAGAGCACTGTAGCTCAGTACAGAGCTGGGAATAATGCTGGGACTACTTGAGATAGTTACAGGGATAGTAGAATACACTTAAAAATTTTTAGGGTAAATTAACTGGTCTGAAACCAGGATAACAAAGAAGGGAAGGCCCTTAAGCCTGAAGGAGGGAATGACTTTGAAGGTTAAAATAATCATCAAGACACAGTAATTAAGAGCATTATCTAAAGACAGTAACATTTTGTCATCTGTTGTAGATAATGCCTTGCTATGGCTTCTTTACATAAAAAGAGACATTTAGATAAAGATCAAAACATCAAGAAGTCTCCCACAAAACCTATGATCATTTTAATACTAAAAAACATACCTCGAGGAAGAGAATGTAATGAATTGGGAAATAGTACAATGAACCAGGTAACTGGTGGAGCATATGTATAAAGATTTATGTGATGTAAATGTGTAACCAATCATACCCAGTGTAAGTAACAAAGAAGCTGCATATAAACTGCTACTGTTTGAGCTAACAGGGTGCTGGATTGGCGATTGATTGCCTAGTAGCTGTTTCTGCGGAACTGAAATAAATATATCAACTTTATTTGTCGATCAGCTTTGCATACTGGGTAAAGGACCCTGTTTTGGGGACTGCAGCAGCTTTCCACCCTGAATTCTCAGCTCAGCTTAGCACACCCTGTGAACTCCCAGGCTTTTTGCGTTTTTTCCGTTGTTCCTGACTGCACCGTGGTAGAGTCACTGTACTCAGCTGTGAAAATGCTTCTGTGTTTGTAGTACAAGAACTAATTCATGAAAAAAGAGAGCAAACTCAGTAGGGTTTTATACATATATAATTTAAAACTATTCTGTACCAGTACAATATATTAATTTTACAAATGTAAAGTTCATCAGCTGTTAAAGCATTTGCAAAACCACATATCCTATTGTAACTTTATTGCACAGTATCTATGAAAATATTAATTCTTAAATTAGAAAACAAATGCTTCAATATAGAAGAGACAATCTGATTGAAAGACAATAAGAAAATCTACTCTGAAAATAACAAAATTTCACAGGATACCAAGCTTAACAGGTGCATCTGTAGGCCCAATCTACAAAACAGGATTATAGCATCCAGCATTGGCTATTTGAAAACAAAACATACTCACTGTACCTTGGCTATAGATCCAAATGTAGGTCAGACTAATCTCATACAAAACACTATGGTAATCTAGTGTTAACATTTTGAATAGCTTGTGTACCACATTTACTACTTGCAGGTAGCTCCTGCCATCTACTTGCTGAATTGGCTTGTGATTTAACATTACACAGGCATTTTGCAGAAATATATTCTCTGACACAGCACAGGATTGGGGTTTCTTTTTCAGTCTTAATAACTATTTTTACCAGTGTAACATCTGCAAATATAAAACACCAAGAATGAAAGTTAAATCTGTTTTTCACAAAAGCAAATATAATTTACAGTTACAAACTCTAATTAGAAAATGTCAAGTGACAACTTTTTTGGCCTGTACTGATCTCCATTAGGAAGTTAGGTGTACCTCTTCAATGTAGTGTAAGCAGCAAAATATATATGTTAGATATATGTGTTCAATTTAAAGATATACTAACATGAGTTGTAAAATGTTGTTATGTTCCTGGGTCTAAATAATCACAGTTACTAAGCAATTGCAATAAAGCTTGGCAGAAAATCCAGTTTACCACAGAGCCAAGTCTATAAACTAGAAGCTGTCATATATTGACTTCTTTTGTGTACAATAGTCTTATCTCTGCTGAATAACCTAAAGAATTTATCAATGAGGAGTAGTAAATAGTGTGGATCATGAAGTGCATCAACCTTAACTCTACTAAACCAATTGAAATTGTTTAGTGTACGTGAATCAGATTCTCTGAAGCTATTTTGGGTACTTATGTCCTGCATAAGCCAAGTCACTATGACATTACACATCTAGCCAATTTTATTTACTTATTTTAAATAGTGGTTATGAGATTTCAATTTGCAGGTAAAATATTTCTCAAATCCCAAAATGAATAGAAAAGCTTGCCTCTATCAAGGATTACAGGCAGTTCTTTTTCAGAACTCTTGGCTGCTCTTCTCTCACAGCTTCTCAACCAGCTGAGTGTTTCTTTTTAAAAATAATATCTTATAAAAAGATTCTACAAAGAAACAGGTGTTTCAGACCCATCCCACCCCCCAATTCTTGTTTTCCCTTACAATTTTCTTTTTCACTGTAAAAAAAAAAACCAAACCTTTATCAAATAGGTACTGCATTAGTTAAGATATAACATCTGTTGTCTGGGAATTTTCTTCACATTCCCAAACATGTGCAATTTCCCACATGTTCTGTGGGGTTTCTGAGGTTGTAGCTGATAAACTTATTATGAACATATGGTAATGGGCACACAAGAATTTTTCCATAATTAAATACATTATAAAGCATTTTTATAAAATATTTTTTGTAACTTCAATATAATACAGGTTTGCAAAACTAAAAGGGTTTTTAAAAGTGCTAAGTATTAAACAGAAGTTTCTTGAAACGTTGAAGTCCCACAACTCAGATATATAACGGCTTCCCCTGCCCGTAAAGTAGGCACACTATTTGGTTGTAAAAAAGACAGTGTTACTTGTCAATTAATCCAGCTTCTTTAATTTTTGTGTAGAAGAATTTCTCCAGTATATTGGCACATTTGTAGTATTCGCTCTCGGGGGGATTGTATTCTCTGCAATTTGTAAAGACTCGCTGCAAGTCTGCCATGAATAATTTCTTAGACACGTAGTACCTATTCTTGAGTCGCTCACTCATTGTTTTGAGATCTGTACAGAAGAAAAATAGATTTAACAGCGTTTGATTCAAATACTTGTTGCAATATCTGATTTGCCATTTAACATGCACTGGTAAAGCCAGAATTCCCAATTGCCTTCGTGTAAGGCACAGCCTGTTTTTTTAGCATCAACAGCAATTGAGCCCCTGGATCTATGTCTAGAGTTATTTTTTTCTTCTTGAAAACATTAAAGCATCATTCTTTTGTATTCTCATGCTTAACTCTTAAGTTTTCAGTGGGTATTAGGTGTCCCTGAATTTCCTCTAACTGCTCTGTGACCAGTTAGCAGAGAGTTAGCAGAACTGTCATCAGCCCTGCTGAAGGAAGCCTGAGGAATGTACAAGCAAAGAATTCAAACATCACAACACGTACATGCTAACCTAAAACCCTCACTTCTGTGTGAACACAGCTGAGAAGAGACATCTGTACTACAAGCAGTACTTGCAGCTTTCAAAAGATAGCAGATTTCTTCCCCACTCTACGTATATTTTAACTGTATCTTCAAGTTTATATTTTTAGAGTCTTCTGATAATACAACTCTCCTGCTTCCAACATACCACACAAAATCTTTACTTACAGAACATTTTTAAAAAATATTTTCAGTTAGACTAAAATCAGTCATCCATAAAATACATAAATCGTATCAGGGATATCAGTGACACAGTTGCCTCCCTAGTAATAATTCTTACCAGGTATTTAAAAATTTCATCTACAATACAAGTATTCTAGGAGTGAGTACAGGAGTCGAAGTAGTGGGAGGTGTGCTGGATGCCTTGGCTCTTCTCACCTTAGATGCTCTAACAACTATTTTTTTAGTAATGCTTGAGCCAGGCTCCAGCAGAACCTTTGTGAAACTGTAAGAAAAACAGCTGAAAAGAAGACTTACTGCCAGCAAGTATTGCAAAGAAAGCAGAGACCAAAGACCTCCAACGCAAAGGAATTAAACCTTAAGATTTAAAAATACGGTATCAGGTATTTTTGGTTTAGTTTGGATTTTTTTGTTTGTTTTGTATTTTTTTAAGGCAGATTTGACTTTGGTAAAATAGAGAAAAACTGTCAAATTGAGGGCAAATTGAGGGCAAATTGAGGGCAAACTGTCAAAAAAATGTCAAAAGTCAAAAAAACCTGTCAAATTGAGGGCAAATTGAGAAAAACTGTCAAACTGAGGGCATTAGTTAAGAAAAGTTTGATGGACGCTCTCAAATACCTCTTCCCATGAAATACAACTTGCTGTTCACAACTGTTGCACAGTATTTTGCAAAACCAAAGGCTCATTCAGCTCCCCCTAAGTCTGAAATTTAGGTGCCTACATCTAAACAAGATACCCATGTAATTTTAGTATCCCACTGAGAAGGCTGCGTAGCTCACCCTAGAGCAAACATTGCCTGGCTGCTCAGTTAAAGCTGTTTTTCCTCTCACTACAGTGAAAGTTTGGTTCCATCTGTCACTCAGCCATACAGTTTTTGTATTACAGATGAAAAAGAAAAAAATCCCAAAGCAGTATTTTGGGGAAATAAGCAGCTGAAAGAGCACTTAAAACAGCGGGAAAAGGTGTTTATACATGAGAACTGACCTTAGGAGGCAGTAAATAAACCTACAGCCATACGTCTCAAATATTGTACAATTTAGCTTGTATGCAAACGTAAAGACGAATATTGTATCTTGTATGCGACAGCATAAGGAAAGGCAATGCTTTTTTTTTTTAATTGAAATTACACTTGAGACATTTTTCTACAGTATCAGCATGCTGGCAGTGAGAGCAGAAAGGAAGCAGAATTTGATAATGAATCAAAACATGGTTTAGTTGTGCTGGGTTGCGAGAAAACAAAACCAAAGCAAAACTAAACCAAAGACCTCAGCTTAATCCTAATCTTAATAAGAGATGTTGCCCCCACCTCCAGTGTAATACATCTGAACAAGGAAAGGACAGGTATCACTCCTACTTTGGGTTTGCCAACCCAGTCAATAAATTCTCTGTAACCACTGTTGAGATTAAACAGCCATCTAGATGTAGCCGCTGCTCAGAAAAGCATACAGAGAAAATCTGCCATGGGAGGGTGTCACATTTTTTTTTCTTCATTTCTAGAAAATATATCTGTGTTAGGGAAACAGGAAGCCAGCTGCCATTTTACAAAGTACACATAGATTTGCTATTTCAAAAGGGTAAGTTGAATATAAAATAACTCATTAAGCCAAATTGGTATATACAGGCTAGGAGCCTATGCAAAGCAACACTTGCATTCTCTAAGAAACTAACTGATTGTAGCCTGCAATGAACTTGTATTTCATTCTCTAATAACGTGAAAAGGTACAGAAACTGTAATCAGAAAGATGGAGGTGAGAATTGCATAAATGATGAAGGAGTAGCAGAATTTAGTTTTAAATCTGCTGCAATACAAATCAAAGCAAGCACCTGTTTAGAATAGCAGTGAAACATCATTGAAATTATATGAGCCAGCAGTCAAAAGCAAAGAAAAGCATTATTAGCAGTTGTATACTTTCCTTTGCAAGTGATCTTACATAAACAATAGCTGCATGATTTAAAAATAAAAATAGATTAAGCCTCAGAAACTTCAGCAGATCTCGAGTGCAAAGATAAAAGTTATCTTATAATCAGTTGAATGAAGCATTTTGCTAAAATTGGAGCATTCTGTTAAGACTTAATTAGAAAACCCCTGGTTCTGCTGAAAAGGTTTCCTCCATGTGGCTCAGAAAGCTAAAATACGTTTTTCAAAGCAATTCAAATGCTCAAGTGCTCCTCAAAGTTCGCCTTGAGATTTTTTAACGTACCAGTAGGACCTGCAATGACCAGTTACCACACAGAAGAACATATTTGTACAACTTGAATAAACCTGCTCAGTCCTAAAAGTTTCTAGCTGACTGCACCACTTAATGGCTTGCTAGGGCTCTCTAGGGCATACTAAGATTTCACATGTATACACTATAGATGCTTCACAAAGGTCACAAAGCAGTCATAAATTTCAAGTGACAGCATCATACTCTTGGCACTTCAGAGCTACAAGCTATTTAGCTGCAAGTAACACATATCTTTTAAGATAAAGCAATCAGATTACAATTTATCTGCTATGTCTCCAGCTATAACGATTCTTAAATGCTATACTTAAAAAATGTTAATGGCATTACCCATGGGAAACCTTATAACTTCATAATATCCAGGAGCTTCTGTTCTCTTCACAGGTTCCATGAAGGGCCAAGCGCTTTGATGGCTCTTTGGTAAAGAAAAAAGGTATCTAATATGGAAACTCTATATTGGAAAGAACTTAAAAATCTTTACAGAAGGTAAACTAGAACTAGCACTCACCTTCACCTGCTGCAGTATGGTTTTTAATGTGCTGTAAAGTTGATCTGGATCCTTGGGCTCCTTACTTGAAAGAAAACATTAATACAAAAAGATTAGCTTGAATCCCTTATCTTCATTCCTATGACATGCATCTTACCTAAAAGTAACTCCAAAGTTTCAATCATTTTATGGAAGAGATAATTAAACAAAAAAAACAAACAAAAAATCCCCAAAACCACCAAAGCAAACAAAAAGACAACAACCAACCGCCCACCACCCCCCCCAAAAAAACCCTATAAAACCCAAACCCACTTAACTCATCCCTTGCAAAATGTTTATCTGTTTACTAATGGATGGAAGGAAATCCCAAATTACATTATTTAAAGATGTCTCTTGAAGGAATCTTCAAACTGCTTCATCATTTTACTTTGTGCAGCACTTACCCTCTTTCTTTTCCAGTTGGTTTCCAGCCAGTCTCTCCTGTACACCAACAACACGAGAGATTACACGGGAACTACAGCAGGTCAAAACATTAACTGAGTTATTGCAACTTTAAAAAGATAGGCCATTTCAGTGCTGGTACGGTAAATGAGTTTGTTTTAATAAAAGCTACTCTAATAAATAACATAACCACCTAGCCTACAGCCCCATTCAATTTCCTACATGCCCCTTCCTCCAAACTGCTGGAAAGGTTCTAAAACATTCCTATGCGAAACACACACTTTTTCAATAATTCAATACGTATTTTACCACAATCTCTGTGAAGAATAATGATGACAGAGTTAGCCAATTTGATTCCCTACGGCCAGAGAATAAATTGCAGAAAAGCACTGCTGAAAAAAGTCCTCCAAAAGATGATACTTAAATGTTCTAATACTGTTTTGTCCTGAAGTCCATGTTTAGCACAGAAATCATTCTTGTACAGAAGTGCAGTGTTTAACAGCGGTGCCAGAAGGAAACTGCTCTCTGCACTGCGATACAAATCAAAAAGGGATCGCTTATAAATAAAATTACACATATGTGCATAAAAGAGAATCAGCCTGGGATGCCTTGGGGAAGTCTCGAAGACAGCAATCATAATGGAAACACAGCAATCTTCACAGAAATCAAATCAGCAGACCAAAACAATTACATTTTAAACAAAAATATATATGTTACTACGTTAGTATTTCTAGTCTTGGACCTTTCTTGGGCTGTTCTGCTTCTATTCTACATTAAAAGAGGTTGATACGTACTAATTCCAGGAATGCTTTCTATAGGAATCTGCCGTACTCCATCTTTGAAGCAAGAAAGGCCAGGATAGACTTTTCGTATCTGAGCTTGTTTTCTTTCAATGAGTTTTTTAATGATCTGTAATAAAGCAGCAGAGAAAACAAAACAAAACAAACTTTATTTGCTCAAAAGTAACCCAGAGGATAAATGTGATAAAGAAAACCACTCTCACTTCCTAATTTTGTGGTCTTTATACATCCTCTGAAGCTGGTAACAGGGGTGAGCTACCTGGCCAAACAGCGATTCTGCAGATGAGGCTACCTGGGCTCTCAGCTTTTAGGCACCATTCTGGGAGAAAAGGAGTCATTGCTTACTGCAGTGCATAGCTCCTGGGAAGGTGGCAGCAAAGGTCAGGAAGGAAATTTCCTGGAAACAGGTTTAGGAACTTGCTCTTAACTCTTAACAGCTGATGCTTCTGAACTGCTTCAGCACAGCTGGTCAGAAATTTCAAGGCACACTCTGAATGCACATATTTTAAGTCATGTGTATGTTCATATTCAATATTTTAGAGATACCTGTCCACTTCGAAGTTTCCATATAACTGTAAGAGTCAGTATCAGTCAGAGATACTCTCACTGAAGACTTTCTCTTGAAGAAGTCAGAAGGATAATACTCTTTGGAATCAAAATTCTATTCTGCTTGGAAATGCCAGGAAAGGCTTTTCAAATTCTGGGTTACACATTGTTCTGCTTTGTAACCTCATTATCTCAATTTTAAATAATTTGCTTTGGTGGTCTTGACACACACTTAGAGGCTTACCTAAGTTTTATGTGTCCTAAATATGTCACTTTCAAACTGGCTTACTTCATAATAGGGAGTAAACAAATATGCTACCATTCAGACCATGACAGTTTGAAAGACTGTTTTCTTTGGAAATAATAAGGACGGACATATTTTTATTTTTAAGGACTTTTACTCCACACATAAAGAGTATTTTCTCTCAAAGAAGAGGAAAAGAAAAAAAAAAGAAAAAAGAAAAAAATAATTGGAAAAAAAATATCACACTTTCTATAGAAGTTACAAATGTTAAGTGAAATACAGTATACAACAGCACCATGGCCAGATTCCAGTGTAACATCAAAATACTTTCAAACTAATTGTTAAATCCACCTTAAACCCTTCTTATAATCTAGGAACTTGTGGCTCTTTCTGATTAAAACAAGCTGTTCAATCAGTAACACTGATTACTGACAAGTCAGCAGGTCACAAAGGTTTGCATAAAGGGATTTTCATATTTTTCAGAATGACTGTAAATGAGCTACAAATCAGGCAGTGCAATCTCACAAATGGTGGTCTGTGACTGGTACCCAGTGTCAGGTGACATGTTGTCATCAGCCATAGGCATAGTCTAATTATTTAAATAGAAGCTTAGATCCCATGAAAAGCTTCATTTCTAAAAGGACAGACTAGAAAAGCCTGATGTCCAGTATTGGCCAATGCCAGCAGCAAACCAAATCACTATATAATCCATACTGTCAATATTCGAAATCCTACTTCCATTCAGGTATCATCTTCACTGCTTTTGATTTGAGCAGACAAATTAACATTATTCATTAAGCTGCAGACTGAGGGCTTTTCCTAAATCTCCTTGGAACACAGAGAGTAGAAATGTGTAGAAATAACACTCTGTGTTATGAGTGTCAGGCAATCCTAAGATACGCTTCCAAAGGTGTGGATATTTATTCTTAGAGTAGATACACCAGCACAGATCAGTGTATAACAACAGCCTACATTCTAGCAATGGTGAACATCAGATGTGTCTGGAGGACCAAGGCACTTTAAGTGGAGCATCTCCAAGTGTTTTGAAACAATGTGGACATTCCACCACATGAGAGAGTGAAGAATGCAAAATAACATATACTAATAAAGCAGTCCCAGAAACAAAAAATCTTAAAAACTAACTTTAGTTTGTGGAAGCGATGTGTTGATGGTCTGGACCTGGAACTGCATTATTACAGTTAAGCCTGCCTGAGATGTAACAGGCTACAGGAGACATGTCCACTATCAACCCACCCTAACAATACCCCATCTCTGAGGGGAAGTGACACATCCACCAAGTAGAGTGGGATCTGACGAGTAACCCAACCAAACACAAATGGGAAAAATTATAATCTATGTTGCATGGACATATGAGAAATTTCCCAGTGAGGGAAGTTAAAAAAAACCTTGTAAACTAAGTGTATAGCACTCAGATGCTGTCTTTCTCTCTGCAAGCATGAGCCAAATAGTTCTACTGGGAGGAGAATGATTGTTCCACGAAGAAGCATTTTAACATGTCATGAGATTTGACCAATCTTGAAAGAATAAATTATCCTTGTACTTTTTATTTCTCTAAAAACCCAGGAAGGTAATGAAGCACAACTGGAAAGATCTTTAAGGATTTTACTAATAAGCTGCCTTATTATATGGAATAATATTATGGACTAAATAGAACATTCCACATAAACTCCAAAGAGGGGTAGCCTGGAATTTAAGACAGCCCACCTTTGATTTGTATATTAAAACAGTGGCAGAAAAAATAATCCTCTTTCTTGAAAGTGAAGTACAGGAAATGCAGTACAGACACTCCATTCAGAAGTCACTTTAATGAACACAAGTGTCATTGGGACAGGGAAAAAAAATAACAAAGCTGCAAAACAAATCAATCTCACGAGATTTTGCTTACTTATCATCTATGACAAAATTTAGCTATGAAATACTCCTCAAAATATCAGTACTTTTCACATTTCTGTTACAGTAAATTTAGTAAGGTAGAGTTTAATACTTCTGCTGCAAAATTATGGCACCGGGACTTGAAAAAAATTATTCTAACTAATAAAAAGATACACTCCTATGTTTAAGCACCAAATCAAAGAAGAGAGCTAACCTTGCACTGACTGAATTGCTTCTAAACATCTGAATAAATTATAATGTTATGTGTTTCACATCAGCCTTTACCTCTTTTTGCTTTTTAATGATGACAGAAAATTCTGTGTAGGGGATCCTTGGATTTAATTCACATCCCATTAATGTGGCACCCTCATAATCCTTGATGTAGCCAACATATTTTGCTTTAGGTACTTTAATATCTTTGGAGAAACCCTAAAGAAGAAAAAAAAAAATCAAGTTGTCATGATGCCATTTGCCTTTTACATTTTGTTTTAACTGAAATGCTATGATGCTTTAGAACCAAATTCATCATAATCTTAAAACATAGACAATACAATGGGATATAATATTAAAGGATGACAGTTTGGTAGATATTAATCAAGGAAAACTGGTGTTGAAGTCAATGACGATAATTTTATAGGCAAAAAAACCCCCCAACCAATTATTTTTCTTTTACTTTGGTATTTCAAGTGAAAAAATAAGCTAACAAATTCTGTTAGAGATTCCAAAGTTATACTTCAGTCTTCATATGGTTCAAAAATTAATTGAAAAACAAACCCACAAAAGAACTAACCAAGACAATCAAAGGCAGTGTAGGACTCTCACTTTGGCTGCATTTTATTCTTCTGTTACAGTGATATCTATGAAACCATAGTACAAATCAGGTACCCAACCAGTACTTCTGACTTAGTTTATCATCAAAGATTTCAGACCTAGATGGAGACTAAGCACCTTCAAATTGGGGAAGGGGCATTTCAGATGAGAAAAGTGTCTGTCTGCACAGATCTGACAGCACTATCATAAGCCCACCTTTTATTCATTTTGAATGTCCGAAGAGCAAATTGTATTCATCTTATATATGTAATCATAGAACATGGAAGTGACTTAAGGAGTTCATCTAGCCCCATCCCTGCTCAGAGGAGGTTCTCATCAGATCTGGTTGCTCAAGGCCACATCCAGTCTTGAAGACTGCCAAGGACAGAGGTTCCACAACCTCTCTGGGCAACATTTTCCAGTATTCCATCACCCTCAGGACAGGAATAAAAAAAAAAAAAAAAAAAAAAAAAAAGTAAGTTCCTTCTATCTAGCTGCAGTTTCCCATGATCCAGGTAGTGTCTGCTGCCTCCAGTCCTATTGCTGTACATCTCTGAGAATAGTCTGATTCTATCTTCACTGTATCATCTGAGCAGATAGTTGACAACTGCTTAATCTATTAAATCTATTTGACATACTAGATGTTATAATCTTCCCTGATTTTTTTTTTTTTTTTTCCTAGAATTGCTCAGCCTGGCAGGGGCCTTAAGAGATCATCTCCTCCACCCCCCCTGCCACGCGCAGGCGCACCCCTCAACTACACCAGGCTA
>JANHFX010014073.1:23591-34903 GCA_027560015.1 Chloroceryle amazona | reverse complement strand
AGAATTGCTCAGGCTGGAAGGGTCCTTAAGAGATCATCTACTCCAACCTCCCTGCCATGGGCAGGGACACCTCTCAAATAGACTAGGCTGCTCGAGGCCTCATCCAACCTGGCCTTGAACACCTCCAGGAAGGGGGCATCCACAACCTCTCTGGGGCAATCTATTCAGACTCTCACCAATCTAGTACTAAAGAACTTTTTCTAAGACCCAATTTAAAACTATTTTCCTTCAGATGAAAACCATTTTTCACTGACCTATCACTGGACACTTTTGTGAAGAGTCCCTCTCCAGCCTTCCTACAGAATCCCTTCAGGTATTGGAAGGCAGTTATAAGGTCCCCCCAGAGTATTCTCTTCTCCAGGCTGAACAATCCCAGCTCCCTCAGCCTATCCTCGTAGCAGAGGTGCTCCAGCCCCTGGATGATCTTTGTGGTGCTCCTCTGGACATATTCCAACAGATTTATATCCCTCTTACTGTGGGGACACCAGAAGTGGACACAGTATTTGAGGTGGGGTCTCACAGAGCAGAATAAAGGGGGAGAATCACCTCTCTTCATCTGCTGGCCATACTCGATGCATCCCAGGATATGGTTGGCATAAAGTCTCTCAAATTCAGTAAAAACCCATCCAAACCATATCTGTGCCTATGTTAAATATTGCCACAGATTTTTTTAAGGAGCCTCACTGAAAAAGACACAGAGTGGCCATGGTCTCAGGCTTAGGTTAAATATACTGGAAGTATAGGAACACACTCTGATAGGAAAAAAATAAATCTTTCCACTGTGGTCATGCATGGAAATGAAATTTATCTAGAAAATGAATGGAGCTGGTACAAAGAAAAAGCTTATGGCAAACTCTCCTGACGTTGGGGAACAGAAGGGGGAAGTAATTAAAACAGGATGCCAGATGATCAATGGGTCTGCACATGAAAAGGCATGAGAAATATCCATATACAACCTTTCATCAAAACCAATAGCAAAGGATATGGAACTTTGCATTAAGGAGAGAAAATCAAGCTGTTGAACTTGAACCTCATGCTTCAAATCAGGAGGATTTGTGAGCACGGATCAGGTAAGTTCTAGTCTGCTGCAGGAACATCTGGTCCTTATGTAGACTTCTTATAGAACCAGTGAAGGAATTCACTGAATGAATGAAGAAGCAGCCAACCCATATTAAACTGAATTTTAGACTTGACAAATTACAGGCCATAACGTGCACCTATACTTAGATGATTCCATCAAAGTAAAATGCACTAGAAGCCAATATCATTATACACATTGAACACAGAGCAGATTTTGTAGATAAAAAATATACACAAAAAAACTGCACAATGCATTTTATCCAACAACTTTGTCATGTCTAGTTGTTTCGTCCACCACTGCTACACCTTAACTTCTTGCACCAAATAATTTCTTACGTTGACTTACTTGTTTTTTGAAGTATCCAATTGCATATTCATCTGCATATGTGAGAAAGTTGAGAATGTTGTGTTTGATGTGGTACTCCTTCAGATGGTTCATTAGGTGAGTCCCATAACCCTGTGTGAAACATACCAGGGAAAAGCCATTAGAAAGCCTTTAGGGACTGTAGTTGTTAAAAACTGTGGACCAAAGGTTATTACAGACTATTTTCCAAAATGCAATCTTTCCTCTAAATCCTGTTTTAAAGATTTTCATCTGACTAACTTGGTGAGGTGTACTCAAGATCAAACTCTTTTCACACTTGTAAGGGTATCTTTGTGAACCAACAGGGAATGCAAAATATCTCAGCTTGAAGTGTCTGATTCACTTTTAAGCTAAAAGACACCAAAACCTAAACTCTCTTTAGAGGTAAAGTGTAGCTCAAAAGAGGTACATTGTCCTGGAAGTTGTAATTCAAGGTGCACACGTATATTTTTCCTTTTTAGTTAGATAATATTAACTACTAATAGACACATATTTCACCAATGACAAAACTATGTATATTGTAACAATAATTACCCTTAATCGCTGAAAAATTGCAAAGCAGTAGGACTACCAAAACGACTCCTTCTAGAGGAACCCACTCTGAGACAAGGTCTATTTTAGAGTTCTCTCTGCACACGTAGCAGAAACAACCTCTGCCTCAAATGATTTATAATCTGAATTTATCTTAGGGCATAAAATAGTGAAACAGTTATTACCATAATAAGCAGCAGAAAATTATTGAGTTCACAATAAAATAAATAGCCTGCTTTCTGACTGCACACAGGGGTAATTTCCATTTTCATTCAATCTCAAAATAAACAAAAGGTTCCATTTATTCACATTTCCCAGGAAGCTATAGCCTTCTCCTTCTGCTGTGAGATGAAAAAAATTTAAAATAGACAGGAAAGACCATAATAATGTGTTGTTCCTGAGTATGTTCCAATTTTAACATCAGGGAAGCTACCTGGACACTTACAGAAATATACGTGGAATCATTCTGGGTACTCTGCTCCTGAAAACTGAAAATTTTATTTATGTGCATAAGCCATAAAAATAAATTATCAAGTATATGCTTCTCAAATAATTCAGAATTTAATGGTGCCAGACATGGAAATAGCCATATAAAATCAGGTTTCATAAGTGATGAAGCTCAATACAAAAAACTTAGTGACACGTTTTCTTTAAAATACCACTAATCTAGGTACTAACTTTGTGCATTAGTCCTTCCTTTCCAGCTAGTGTTGGAAGCATCTGGTATTCAGACCTCATATTTGAAATTAAGACCTCATATGTGTAAAAATAAGCACTTCTGAATTTGAGGAAGCTGTTAAAGCCATATGTTCACTTGTTAAAGTGGCCCACATCAGGCATGGCACCAAATACAAAGAAGTGGTTTGTCAACTGACGACGTGTTAAGCGGCACAGCCTTTCTTACAACTCAGATGTCCTCAAGATAACAAAAAAGCTTTCTAATTTCAAATTTTGAGTTCTCAAATTCTTTTGAAGAGGGTTAAAACCCTGAAGCAAAAAATGTGAAAGAAAAACATTTTCTTTAAATGCAAGCTAGCAGTACATCAGCTAGCCAAGCTACTCACTTCTCATCAGCAGGTTGAAAGGAACAGTCTACAAGAGACTGACTGTTTTATTTATAACTGAAACATTGCAATTCATTCCATCAATTCTGAAGTATCTAATTTCTGACAAAAAAAAAATAAAATCAGCTTTGTGTCTCAAAAGAAATCCCAGCAACGATGATGACAATACTTGAAACACTTTCTGATGATCTATTCTTTTTATAACCTTCACAGGATTTATAATTCTCAGAAACACCTGCCAAAATCAAAACCCTAAAAGGAAACTAAGCCATGTATAATAAAAATTAAACTAATTTTGTAACATGGGATCAAACTATCTCACAAATGATCCAACTTTTAAATATCTTGTGGAAAGGAAAATAGTACCCATTTTTCTTACTCCAGCCTCAAACTGAGTAAGAATAAGATTTTTTTTTTTTTCCTAAGAGTAGGCAGCTCACCCATTATAAACACTTAGTTTTTCTCAGTTACCTCTTGGTAGGTAACCTTACTCAGATAGGAATGTGGGTAGGCAAATTTTCAGAAATAGTCAATGAGTCTTCACAAACAGCAAGGCACCCAGAGGGTAACGCAGAAATTGTGTAATGTGTGTGTAATGTGTGTGCATATGCAACCTAGGCAAGCAATCTGAGGGGCTAGATTTATTTGCTCTATTATATTCTTAAAGGTTATTCCCAGAGAATCACAACACACCTTTGGCAGCTTACCTTGTATAATGCAGTTCATTGTTCTAGTAGAAGAAAAACACCTTTTATGTATTATCCAAGCTTAGAACAGACATACCTAAAGCATGTTCTGTTATTGTTCACATTTGCTGAAAGACTTGGATACTTTCATGACAGGCCACTGCTATCTGACACCAGATCTGAATAAAATCAAATATAAATCAAGTACTGAAAGTAGTCACTGGCTTTCAACCCCGTTGTATTAGCCTTCTACACTCAGAGCTCTTCCCTTCAAAGTAATGCACAGTTTCTATTTGTTCAGCTGCTACAAACTAAAATAATCCACATCTCAGCTTTAACAGTTTCAACTGAAAAAAAAACCAACAAAGCTACAGCACCATCTAAAGGCAAAATCCTGAATCAAATGGTCACAGTTATATCTATCTACCTGTAGTCACCAGGAAAGTAAGAGGAAAGTCCTGTATTCATTGTGCTCTATGTTATTTCAACACAGCCACTAATTCTCAACACTCAAGAGAACATCTTGCAAAATTAGCTCGAAAAGAGTGTATAGAATAGACCATATGCTTATTTTGAAATGCAAAACTATACTTAATATTTCTGATATATCTCATTTTGATTGAAGCCATGCAATGCTGCAAAGTGACTGAACACAAATTACAGTCAGACACAAGCAATACTTATTTTAGTCAACCATGAGGTGTTACACTGCACTGCAGACAATTGCTGGAGACAGAGGAGTGAATAGTTAAGAATGGGAGGCCACCAACCACTACCACTGTGTTGAGAAAGATTTTCCTTATTTAACAAACTACAAGTAATCCGGCTATTATGTTGATGATTCTAAAACTGCACATTTGTTTAATCTTTTGTGTACTATATTCAGAATCACTTTACCTTTCAAACTATCTCTGATTGGCAACTCATCAATATATTCAATGTGACTAGCATATGCAGTAAGAGAATGGGACTCATATATATTTAATAAGCTTTAGTAGAGAATTATTCTTACCTTGACTTGCTCATTGGAAGTCACGGCACAGAAAACAATCTCTGTAAATCCTTGGGAGGGGAACATCCGGAAGCAGATACCACCGATAACACGTCCATCTTTTATTAATGCCAGGGTTTTGTGTTTCCTGGACAGAAATAAAAGTCACTTTAATTCATGCACATAGTACATAAAGTGCCATTATCTTCCTTTTTTCAGAAGCTTGAGTCACTTCTTTCCATGACGCTAATGCAAGTGTATATGCCTCTCTTAAGTTAACTGCTTGTATCTACAGAAGAGTTGCTATTTTAACATTCTGCTTTGAATTTACCATAACATTCATAATTCACGTAGCAAGGTCCTGGCCTTGCCAAGTACTCCTAGATACTAGGATAATGCCCAGTAAATAGGAGTTGCATTGCTTTCATTGAATCTACTGATGACAATTAGGCCATTGAACAGCTCTCAGGATATTAACCTGACTAAATTGGAAAATAATGGAGTTACAGGACAGCAAGTCCTTCCTAAGGGATTCCTGTTCCCTTGCACGCACTCTCTATAGCTAAGCTATCAGTTTCAAATATAGCTGATGTAGCAAGAAATTACATTTCTTATTTCTAATCACCCACTCTTTGTGGAATGAAGAGCAGAATAAATACCAGTTTCTGTTGCATTTACATTAACTGCCAGGAAGGACATAACAAGGTGCAATCTGAACTCTTTCATCAAGGATTAAGAATGTTAGTGTAATCCTCAAGGTCTGGAAAGATTTGCACTGCACTTGTTCTCTAAGTTATTCGATACATGGTATCATATAAATTGTATAAACAATACAGTAAAGTTACAGAAATTATTTCAGGAGGGAAAGGTCAGTGCCAAAAGTGAGCCCTTACCAAAGAAAAGAGTAGTCTGAAGAGTGGTTATATTTTACGTGCTGCTGTTGACAGACTTTTTACATGTTTTATATATTCTCCTTTTTCTTGTACTTTTTTGTGCTTTTATTTGTGGAATGGCAGCAGCAATGTAGTAGCCTGAACTTTTGTTTACTCATGTTTCAGTATTTTAACGAGTAAGATTCAGTAAGAATGGCCATTTTAGAAATAAGAACATTAAAAGTGATAATAATTAAGATAATAGCTGAAAGAAATTTGGGAAGAGTGCTGATGGACTCCAGTATCTCACACTTGATGTAGGTTTGTGTGTACCCACTACTCAGCATAGGTCTCCAGTGTGTGTCCCTCGAGATACAGGGCAGATGCTGGGGTACTTTGAGTTGTTCTAGAGATGTGCTTCACTTCCTTTGGGTCAACTGTTTGCCTCAGGCACATAAAAGGAGGTCATTTTCTTGCTGTAGTAATTAATATCCACACCTCTGCCTCAAGTGCAGACCATTCTCCAAACAGACATCTACACTGCCAAACACTTAAACTACCTCAAGTAGTAGAAGAGTCTTTATAAGAAATATAAAAGGCTGTGATTTAACAACACTACTTCAAAACTTCACTTTGATGGTCAGTCGTGAGGGAACCTGGCTTCTTCAACCAGCAGCCTCTGCTTGAGATCACAGTGCTGCTAAGTCTCCTCAACTCAGACATGATTCCAGTGCTGTCTCTTTCCCAACTAAGTGGTGCTTACCCCTGCATAGGGGAGGTAGAAGAGTCTGGATTGGTGCTGGCCCTCACAAGACAAATGCTATTCTCCTCTGAAGAACCCAGGAGAAAGAAGAACCCAAGACTGGTCTCCTGTGCCTGGAGACCAAAGTCCTGTCTAACAGTCCCCAGGACAGATGTTTGTGCTTCAGGGATGCCACAGACCCAGCAGCAGCATTTGCTGGCACCAAGTGAGTATTGCTGAGGGAACGCTAGTGAGCCTAAAAGCAGAGGAAATGGTTCCAGCAACGTTTTTGTAACTGCTGCAGCTATAATACCAGGCACAAAGACAGGCTGATATCATCAGTGGTGACAAAAAGCTGTTCCAAAAACCAGGCTGTGTAGTTGGCTGCAGTCAGCTCAGTCATAGCTCCTCCAGGTCTCTGATGATACACATCAATAAGCCCTCAGGCATCCTCCATTGTGAAGCTCTTCTGGACAGTACAGCAAACCCCTAGGCTATCACGGGGCATGGATTGTTCAGAGGCAGAAATTTTGGGAGAACATACTGGTCGGAAGGAAGCAGACTACAAGGAACACAGTGGTGCAGAAGTGGACACACCTGAGGAGACCCTCCCTTCATGCTTGAGCAGTTGATTCACAATTCAGTCAAAACACTAGGGTAGGTGAAGGACCACATGTAATCTGTGCATGCTGCTATAGCCAGCATGTCTCTTCAAGTGCCTGTGGTGTAGACTTGCATCCGGCAAGACAGGAAACTTCTACTGATAAAGAGGAAAGCAAGGTGCTCAGGTGACAAGTGATTTCTCCCATGCTGACTTAAATGCTGCTGTTCTTAAGAAACCCAAGTTCTCCTCACTGAAAAATATTTGGTTCATGATCTCCACAGACAGAGGATGGAGTAGCCTGCAAGTTTGTTAATGGTCTGAAAACCATTAACAAACACCATCATTGCTTTCTGATTTTATAAGTACTCACATTCAAATATACAACATAGGCAAGAACCTTCCCCACAGGCCCACATGCCTGTGTTGGGTTTGTGTGGCAGGGTTTTGGTAACAGAGGGGCTACAGGGATGTCTTCCATGAGAAGCTGCTGGAAGCTTCTCCTGTGTCCAACAGAGACAGTGCCAGCTGGGTCCAAGACAAACCCACTACTGGCCAAGGCTGAGCCCACCAGCAACAGTAGCTGCACCTCTGTGATAACGTATTTAAGAAGTGGAAAAAGCTGCTGTGCAACTGGACAACTGCAACCAGAGAGAGGAGTGAGAATCTGTGAGAGAAACAACTCTGCAGATACCAATGTCAGTGAAGAAGGAGGTAGAGGAGTTGCTTTAGGTGCTGGAACAGATTCCCCTGCAGCCCACAGTGAAGACCATGGTGAGGAAGGCTGTGCCCCTGCAGCCCATAGGGGACCTCACATCAGAGCAGGTGGTTGCTCGAAGGAGGCTAGGACCCCATGGGAAGTCCACACTAAAGCAGGCTCCTAGCAGGACCTGTGGCCCTGTGGAAAGAGAGGAGCCCATGCTGAAGTAGGTTTGCTGGCGGGACTTGTGACCCCATGAGAGACTTCAGAAACAGACACTGGAGCAGTCTGTTCCTCAGGACTGAACCTCACAGAAAGGACCCATGATGGAGCAGTTCATGAAGTGTAGCCTGTGGGAAGGACACAAGTTGGAGAAATTCTTGAAGGGCTGTCTACTATAGAAGGGACCCCACAGTGGAGCAGGGGAAGAGTGTGAGGAGTCCTCTCCCTGAGGAGGGGGTAACAGCAGAGACAATGTGTGATGAACTGACCATGATCCCCATTCCCTGTCTGCCTGTGCTGCTGCAGGGGAGGAAGTAGAGAATTTGGCAGTAAAGTCAAGCTCTGGAAGAAGTAGGCAGGGAGGGAGGTATTTAACGATTTAGTTTTTATTTTCTCATTATCCTGCTCTGATTTGATTTGCAATAAATTAATTTTCCCCAAGTTGAGTCTGTTTTGTCTGTGACAGTAATTGGTGAATGATCTCTCCCTATCCTTACCTCGATCCACCAACCCTTCATTATATTTATCACTCCCATCTTCAACTGGAAAGGGAGAGAAGAGCGGCTTTGGTGGGCATCTGGCATCGAGCCAGGATCAACCCACCACAGTCCCACAACAAGAAGACACTTGCCATTAATACAGCTACTGCGATAGTATGTGGGTACAATCCAATCAGATTGGCCAGGAGTTACAGGGGCTTGAAAAGATGGGAAAAGGATAGCACAGGCAGAGCTGCCCTCCACACCACCTCGACTGGCTCCTTCTTACACCACTGCCTGCAACCAGAACCAGGCTCTCTCCATCTCACTTGCCAAAATCCTCTCCAGTGGTACTCACGGATCAAAGACTAAGCGCGTGATGTACTCCTTTGGCATTCGAGGCAGCTGGTGGGAGAACACATTCTGCAAACCAACCAGCCACATCATAATCTTCTTGTTGGGCTTCTGGTTCAAGGAGTTGCCAACGACGTGGAATTCAATAACCCCCCTGCGTTCCTCCAGCCTGGCTGCCTCATCCCGCGCCGAGTGTGCTGAGAGGAAGTTGGTCTGTGCCACACGAAAGAGGAACAAAATCACATTTTGGAGATTTCACATCCTCTGACGAAATAGACTTATGATACAAACAAACGAACCACCCCCTTTTTTCCAAGCCATCTTTTTAGAAAAACAGAGCTTACAATGATTATCTTCTTTTTTTTTATATATATATATATATTTAGCAGAATTGACCCTGTCAAATAAGCTGGATGTAAGTCTACACTATGGCTTATACAAGTTTCTTTTGGTAAAGATTAGGTAATGACAGTGATGGTGATGACTCAAGTTCTAACATCTCTTGGGGGACAGCACTCATCCAGTTGAAGCTTATGTCACTAAGTCTATTTTCTTTAGTTTAGCCACCTTGGACAAAAGCAGTGGATACACCTACACATACTGAAAATCACATCTTTTAATGACAGTGCAGGCAAAGTCATATTTTTCCATTTTTGTAGTGCTTTTCACTATCTATGCCACTATCAGAAGAGCCTGAAAAGAACATTCCTCCCAATTTTGCTGTTACATATGTAGCAATTGTCTCCATATATTTGAACAGAGATGAAATCAGTACAGACTTTTTTTTTTTTTGAGATCATTTTACAATGCCAGAACACCTCTGCATGCACATACTGTTTACTTTTCAGAGCAAAGTTTGGCTGCTGGGTTTCTAGTCACTGCCAGCCTCAGTCTGTGCCAGACTGGCACAACATTTGCAATACGCAGAGCCATCAAGTCGCAGTATATAGTTTGAGTAAGAAATGTAGGTGGTTCCAAATATTCAGCAGTCTCTAGCTAAACCTTGGCAAACAAGAGCTGCTGGCAAAACAGCCTGGTGAAGGGAACAGAAGGAGAAAAAGCCAGCCAAAAAAAAAAAGTGTGCAATTCTGTACGTGGCACAAATATCCAATTCTGTTTGTTTTTCTCTTCCAGCAGAAAAAAAAAAAGAGCAACTGTGGAAGATGGATAAAATAACTGTTTAGATTAGCCCTTCTGCCCTATACAAAGGTTTTAACTTTGGATCTCTCATTCTGCTGCAATATTTGAACCCCATTTACCTTGTCTTATGAGCTACACAGATGAGTAACAATAAAATGCATACTCTGGAACCGTTCTTGTAACAAAAGTACCTTGGAAAATAAGTTGGGATGTACTTTTTTTACTATCACTAATTTCCAAGTCTCTTTGCAGCAGTACACAATGCATTAAAAAAAAAAAAAGTAAAAGTAGAACTATTCTTCATGTTCATAACACATTTCATCAACATTTTTGGCTCACCTAATCATATTGTTCGAAAGTCTATTTTTCTTATTGACAGCATGCTAAGTTTTGTGGACTCTTAGCTATCACACTCTATCCATGAGGATATTTATTAAAACCAGACCATTTACAAACAAACCATCTGTAACACCAAGTTGGTGTATTTCTCACCTCTGGCCCAAGCATTGCTGCAGGATCTGTAATTGTTGACATTACTTCATTGATTAACTCAATAGGAATATCTCCTACAACCCTTGATCTTTTGGAATCCTCCAGAGAATAGGGTTCATTATTTTTCCTCTTTTCCCCTATAAAACAAAACCATGACAAATTTGAAACAAACTGTCACAGACTAGGACCATGGAGTCAAGCACTTCTGCTACATTCTTTAGTTTGTATGTCAAGTTTGAGGGTGTGGTTTTTTTGGTTGGTTTTTGGTTGGTTGGTTTTTTTAAACCTCTATAGCAAGGGAGAAAGAAATAAATGAAATCTGAACAATACTCATTACTGTTGCAATTCTGTCCTTGCACTGGAATATTAGCATGAAGCTGGCTGAATATACCACTCCTTCTCTTATACCTCTGCAAATTTACAGTGAAACTACTTGTTTTTCTTTTTCCTTCCGCATCATCTGCAGTGAAACGTTGTGTTCTTGTCGTGGAAGGTCAGTGCTCAGTACACAAACTATAATGCATACTTCTAGATAATGTGAAATCCCATTTTGGGATTAACTGGAATTAAATATCCAATATAGATTTCTTTCACCCTTTCTGTAAACCAAGCAGCACTTTAAAAATACAATAAAGCTTCCAAATCAAAACATACCATGTTAGTTATTTGCTGCCCTACTAACTGCCCAGACCAATATGTAGTATAGAAAAGCAACTAGCTACATTCATGCAATACAAGTCCAGCAAGGACTAGTAGAAGTACAGTAATACTACTAGAGCCAGCTGCTAGCTCAGGATTTATCCAAGCAGCAAGTTGTCAAATACTAGGAAAGCATTCAAACAGAAATATCAATCCATGGTTAACTTCTTCCTGTTATTTTCTCCCTGAAGATCTGCTAAAGTCAGAGCTAGGATGCAGAATTTTGCCTTTGTGATCCAAACTCATCACTGAGATAAGATAGTATTGTTTTGTTCCCCTATCCACCATCCCCCAC
>JANHFX010014073.1:0-23491 GCA_027560015.1 Chloroceryle amazona | reverse complement strand
CCCCACCCCCCCTGTCCCACATGCACACCCCAAAGAAAAATCCACAATAGCTTTAAGATCTTTATTCTGAAACAAACAGGTAGCTTAGGGCCCATTATGCCCACTATTTTACACATAACACACATTTTTTTTTCCCCACAGCTACAGCACTCCAAATATATGAGGAGAAAATGGTTCATTCTGCTTTGCAGACATTTATCTTAATTGTTAAACTTCCTATTCCTATTCCTTAATTTTTAAAGAGTTACTCATATGTGAACAGATCTTTCTTCTCATTTCCCAACGGATTAATTTCTAGTTTTAAGACAATTTTTTTTGAAGAAATTTGTCAGAAGTTTTCTGGAAATCCAGATACACAAAACCTTTTCCAAATGCTCATCATTTCTTTCACAGATATATATGAGTTTTGAGTTCTAAAAAAGGCACACAGAATTTCTGTACATCACATTACTTATTCCTTCCTTAAGCAGTTTATTAGTGTTTCTTCTAATTGTCTGAAAGAAGAGACATTCAATTACCAGTTTCCTGAATTCTCTTAGAACCCCTAGAAAAATTAGTTTGGTATCTGTAGTGCCAAGGGCAATTCCAATGTTCAGCTGCACAGCTTAAAAATTAGTTTGGCAATTCCATATTTCTTTAAAAATGAAAAAAAAAAGAAAAAAAGTCTTTCTAGCAACTACTTACTAGTCATTTTGCTGATCTATTATAGAAATATAGATAATAATCTACTCATTCCCACTTTTAAGACCGTTTCCCAACATGTCCCTCAAAAAAAGCTGCAGTTTAGGAGCAGCCTTAAGTTCTTCTGTAGGCTAAGAATTCATTAAGCTTTTTCTACATCCTTGAGGACTCACTTTACACAGGCTGGTGATCATATCTATGACCTACAAACTCTCTTGACAGGCTCATTAATCCCGAGGTGTTTGAAAAAGGATTAATCTGGATAATTTATGAATTCAACAACTTTCTTTCCTCCCAAGCACTTTTTGTTCCAACCTGGCCTCATTCAGGTTTTAAATTTAACCTGGTTGATGTATTTGTGCTCTTCTTTATTGCTCAAATGTATGCAATTTCAGTAGTTTGAAACATTGAAAGGAAAAATAAAATGCAATGGCCCCTTCTACTCTTTATTTAAATAAAAACTTTCTTCATGGCTCATAATACATGTACTCCAGTAAAGATTATTTCAGCAACCTCTTACACCAGTAGACCTTTCCTCATTTTATTTTAATTTAAGCAAACTGATTCCCACCCCTCAAATACAGTTGCCATTTCTGCTAGTTAAATGTTACCATAGTGGAGAAAAGTACGTATGTGCATGTCTTCTAGCAAACACCTCAAAGTTGCTATTGAGTGAAGTGCTATTGAGTGAAGGTGACAGTCACCATATACTGCAACTACTGATTACATTGACAGAAGCCAAAAAGCAAGCCTCTCTCTTCATTACCTAAGTTTGGGTCAAGGGCAGATGAAACTTTGCAAGCAGGACTCATATTACCACTGTTGGGTTGCTCCAGAGATGAAGGACTTGCGCTGTATGAAACAGATCTTGCAACAGGAGGAGGATTGATAACTGCAGCGGCATAAAAGACAAACACACACACACACAAAAAAAATCAGGACACAGAACCCATTATGGTCCTAACTGAAGGATTGTCACAAAGATGGACCTAACTTCACACAAACCACCTGAGAAGCAACAGCTAACATTGTGCAACAGAACAATGCCAGGGTTCACAGTAGAGACAATTAAACCATCTCAACATCTATTTCTAAACTTCTACCTAATGAGGGACTGTATTACTGCTGGATGACAAGAGATTGCAAATTCAGGCTTTATTATTCTGCAGTGCTGAGCACAAGCTAAGAAAACAAAGTTCCTTTGCATACCTGCCAAGCCTGCTGGCATTTAGCTTCATGAAAAGGCTTTTTGTAAGGGTGTACTGAAAAGCAAAATCTCATCATTCAGCTTCAGCTGTCCACTTAACCAGTGTTCAAAGCTTGGTTGGACAAGTCAAACTCAATAAAGGGAGAAGTTGTTGCAACAGTTAAGAGGATGAAATTATTATTTAAAAATGCTACAGACTAATATCTCTCTTTCTGATATTTAAGGGGAAAAAAAACAAACAAACAAACTAAATCATTCGGCCCAAATCATCCAGTTTTCATTTGTGTCAGGACTTCTGTCAGGCAGACAGGGGTTGAGGTAACAGCTCATAGCCTGGACACCTGCAGTCTTTTTCTTTGCTTGCCTTTAGCCTGGCATCATCAACACCAACAGCTCTTTTGTCCTATATCCATGCCAAGAATCCAGTGCTTAAGAGGTGGACATTAAAATGAAGCAAGGCAGAAATGTACGTGACAGAATGAACTCTGGGCACAACGCGATTTTAGAGTTGCAGTGAACCTGTACCTAAGGCATAATACACCAGTTCATGGTGCAGAACAGGAATTTCTCACTAAAAAAGCCTGTATGTGTCACAGTGGAATCTCCCTACTACTCTAGGAAATTCACTATCAGACAAAGGGATGATGTGAAAGTTTTGTCAATGGATAATCAACAATTGTTTCAAAATATTTTAATTTGCTATTTTGTAACAATTCATTATCTGAAAATTGAAGTTAACCCCTGAGCTGCATAAACGGATTTTAAATACTTTTGAGCAGGAAAGAAGAGGTGAAGGGGAAAGTGAAAGAAAACCACCACATCTATCTCTCTGCAATTTTAGGGATGACTTGAACCTCAGTACCCTAACTGAGGTAAAGTGAATAAAGCCACAAAATAGCAGATAAGGCATGAATAAGAAACAAAGCAAGGAAAAGCTATAAAGAAAAAAAAAAACAAACCACAAACATGAAAATCAAAGGCATGTGGGCAAAGGCAATGGGACATCTGATGTAGAAGGTCTCTACTTCCCTACAGCTGTGGAGACAGAGGACTGGCATGGGTCTTCATCTGAGGGGACGCTGTCCGTTTACCCACTGACCATTCTCACTTGACCGTGTTGAGTGCACTTATGCCACTTGAATACTCAAGATGATTGGCCTCAGCACTCAGCCTGCTCCACTGGCACCTTCAATTAGCCAGGTTTCCTCATCAAAATTGGATCTTTATAGAAGGAAGCACCAGAAAGTCCGACACCCATGCTTACTTGAGGCAGACTGATTTCAGTATAGCATATATAGCATATACATAGAATATACATATGCTATGTCTAAAGCTGCTTATCTAATTCTCATTCCTTAGAATTCATCACTTGTACAGTTTTATCTTTATATTCACATGCTCCCTAATCCATCACTAAATGCAGATCACCTGTCTGGATTCCCAGCTGGCCAGTTCGGGAACTAGACACCATGAAATCCTGATCCCAGATGGGAGAATTCTGGCTGTACACTTCTTCTTCCAGCATCGATAGAAACCTAGGCACAAAACCAGGTTAAATATTAACTTCTTGGGGTCATTCAAAACAGGTTCTTTTTCAGAATAAGTATTTGCAATGTTTTTTAATTTAAAAATATTTACTGATTCAGTAAGAAAATGCTGTTGGCAAATTCCTTTTTTAAAAATAAATAAATAAATAAATAAATCACAAGCCAGAGGAGGCATTAGGAATCTTAATTCTGTAGAGTGCTTTCACCTTTGAAAATTTATCTTTGATTATAAGCAATATTCATCTAATTTGCAAATGCAGATAGAAACAGTTATAAACTATTTTTACAGAACAAAACTGTGCACTAATAGGAAAGCTACAAGTTGAGAGATACCAAGGTAATCCTGTTATACAATGATGACAAAATGTCTACTTTGATAAACCAGTGTTTTGAAGATGCACTTGTCTTCTGCCTCTTACAAATTTATAAAATCTCAGTTATTAACAATGCTCTTCAGAAGATACTTTAATTCCTTTAAGTGTCCTACTGTAGCATTTCATTGCTTGTTTATGCTTGCATAACAGTATTTTTTGTCTTACCTTGGTACACTTACAGAAACAGCGTGATTTTAAACCTCCCCTAGAAGTGATTTTAAACCTCCTCAGACTATCCTCCAGCACGCTTGCCTTCACAGGGCTAATACATCCATTCCCTCTCAGAGGCAAGATAGGTGCTTATCCCATTTTGCACAGTATAGGTTTTCAGACCAGAAGTTGACGTGGCACATTTTTACTGTCTAGAGTCATCTACATGTATAGAAACTGTCCAGCTGAAACCCAACAGGATTGTTGAGTAAGGCTTTCTTGAATAAGATAAGGATTTTCAGGATCAAGTCCTACTCTTGTATTTTATATGTAGGATATTTATACCTAAGCATAGCAATGTGTGGTGTTTGCTGCTATCTATACAGCTGATAATGGCTTAAAAGTTTCTAACAGGTATTTGATCATGTGTGACAGAGAAGCACAAATCAAACTAGCCAAGGCTACATTTCAGGCAGCACAGAGGCTCTGCTTTCAGACCGCTTGGCGACTGTTTCCTAGGCACACACAGACATAATCTGGGGGTGCTCCCTTTGCCCAGGAAGAAGCAGCTGGGGCAGCCAAGAGCCCTGCACTGATGCCAGGCACCAGCTCTGTGCTCTGCACCGCAGCTCCTCTGTAGGGTCCGCTCTGCTTAACACCAGCAGAGACAAATGCTTCAGACAAGTACAGACCATGAAAGATTTAAAATGTTATTCATATTTCCCACAGATCATCAGCATACAGTGCTTCTCTTTCAGTTTTGTTTATGTTTTTTTTTTCCCAGCAGAATACTGAAAGGAACAGCAGTGAATAATAATGTTTTTCAAATTATTTATCCAGGCTGTAAAAGGCAGTGGAAACACAGGGGCACATGCACACCTCCTTCCTCCACAAATCTGCTCCTTGTGTCAATGTGGTGTTAAATCCTTTTTTATACCTATTTCATGGCCGTATCTTGATCCTATCCCCAGATATACACAAATATTCCTGTATCCATAACAGTCTACCCCAGAGACATTTTACATTCTTCAAAATGGTAAAAGGCAACAAATCCTGGCTCTACCCAACTTTGGAAAGCTCATGCTGTTTTTCATTCCCCTGGGCACTAACCCAACTCTAGCTCCAGACAGTAGCTTGCATAGGATCAGTACCACCAGCTCTCCTGCAGAGTCAGTTCCTTTGCTGTTAGGAGGAACAGACTTTAAAAATATGGTCTAGAGAGCCAACAAATCCTCACAAAGTAAGGATATTTTTGAAGTGATACACTATTTTAACAGAAAGCATACAATGAATGATCCTGTCACTACCACCACCCTTAGCCACCAGTAAAATGTTTGAAATTTAAGTATTGTCAAAGTTGAGCATGTTTTAAGACAAATCATTCTCCCACATACCCCTGGTATGTAATTACTACTGTTTAATTGAGAGACATCATCATCAACATTCCAGTACTGGAACAGGCAGTCAATATGAAATTAGTGAGTTTAGGATTCCCTAATGCTAACTACTCTTTCCTTTGTCTCATGAACACACGTCTTCTGAACACATCTCTTCATCACTCCCTTTTTTACATTCCATCATAAAAGCAGAAGTGAGTATAGGTTTTCGGAGATCTGGATCTATATTGTTTCCAAGGGCTACAGAAAAAGAACAGCAATAATCACAATCCCCCAACAAGATGAATAATCTTTTTTTATAAAGTAAAGCTCTAAGACAAAGCAAAACAAGTGGTTATGTACATAAAATACACTTGTTCAAATTATGGCAGAAAAGAAAGCTGCAGTATCTGCTTGTTACTGAATAAAAGCAGAAATTATTTTAAGCTGCAGGTAATTTATTCCATCTCCATGCCAAAGTTGCATACTACTGTTTAATCCTGAACTCAAGCACATTGCAACCCCTTACTTTGGAAAATGGGTGAGGATTAGTGTTCGTTTCTCTTGAGGAAGTTTGTCTTTTTCTTGCCTGGCCTGCTCCAGCAATTGCCGTCTCATTACAGTGAAAACAGAGCGAAGCAATGTCCTACCAAAAACCTGGGTGGTTTCATATCGAGGTAGACTGTCACAGAACTGAGGGACATTGCAATAACAAAGCCACCTGTAAAGGGGAAAAAAACAGATAATTATCACCATCTAACACAAGAATTAATGCAATAAAACCACTACCTAAATCATTCATAACACAGCTCAGAGCTATATGACTGTATAAATTAGTTTCACATCAAATATGGACAGAGTTAAGCAGCATTTACGTTGCCCATTTTTTAAAAGAAACGACAGCCAAGTACTTTCAAGTCTCCATATATTCTTTTTCTCTGCAGTCTAGTTTCCACAAAGCACTCTTGTTCCAGACAATAGTCATAGATCACATAAAACTCGTGTTGATGTCAGGGATTCTCTCCACAGCTCATTCATTCAGCCTCCCACGTCTCCTGCTGCAACTTCAAAGGCACTTAGTCTGGCCCATTTTCCCCTCTTTAAACTTCTACTTTTCCCCACCTAGATGCAAAAGGGATGTCACTTTTAACTAGCTCCATCTCAGTCCAACTGGACTCCCACCCTGGTCTCCCAACAGCTGGCTTCTTCCCATTACACCTTGACTTGATATTCTTCCCTTTACCAGTCACTCCCTCCATAATGAGTTTTACATTAAGAAATACATGTAAAATTATAGCATGTTGTGTTACTCTTCTTGGAAAAGGGATCATGTCACTGAAGAAATAAATAAGGAGTACACTGGCTATGTAGGTCATGGTATCTGTTAATTTTGTAAACAAGATTTTGGTACCTGCGTGTCAGTGAACAGTCAGTGCTATCTGGAGCTTTAGCAGAATCAGATCACAACCATTACAAAAGCACCAGCAATGAAAGGAAAACATTAAGAACTGGATGCAAACAGACTGCGCTGGATACTGGACAGGTTTTCTCATCCAGAATCAAAACACAGCCTGTCTCAAAATGCTCTCCTGACCTTTTGTATCTTAATTACAGGGAACACAAGCGTTGCAGAAGAGTTGTGAGATACAGTTGTTTCCATACATCTACTCCCTGTTCTTGGCTGATAAAGCACACCTCTCAAAACACAAGGATGTGTGTGAAACTCTGACAGTTTCACTAAAATCATCAGCTTTTCAAATGAAGTCAGTGACTGCAAGAATTCACGAGGTGCACCCATGGCACACAGCAGCTTCCTCAGCACCCTTGGCAGTGCCTCAAACACCGCAGAGGTGGGAAACTTACAATGACAGGTTGGACCAGATGGAAAGAGGATGCACATGGGTTGGAAGGAACTGTAAGGACTGTGGACAGCAAGGCTTGCGAAACCACAAGCAACAAAATGATTAACAACAGAAGTCAACAACCTGAGACAATGCTAGCTATTGATTCTTGATAAAAGCTGACTCCAACCAACCCATGCTACCTAACATCTGTATCACAACCAAATGGAGGTCAAAAACACACCAAACATGGTCTTAGAAGCACCATGGATTATCAGTAACTGTTATTTACAGCAGGTAGTTATGGGAGTTAACAGGTCATTTGAGAGCATCCTGGTTGGACACACACACAGAGCACAGTCTGCTGTCTCAACAGGCCACCAGGAAAGTGGGCAGCAGAAGGTGGTGCTCATCCTCAGCCAGGAAAAGTGTCCCTGGCCATTCCTGGGGATAGGGGTGCTATCAGGGACACTTGATAAACATTGAAGGAGCTTACAGGCAGCATGTTAACAGTTGCCTGCACCGGCAGGAACCCTAACTCCTGTTGCAATGCTAACTGAAAAAGGTGTTCCACTATTGTTATGAGAAAAGCAAAACTGAGAGTCTCATCTTTTTATCCTAGCACTTCTTCCCTCAAAGTCTAAGTTACTCCTTTGAATTCTGACATCGTATTAAAAGGTCATAACAGGAACTATCATTTTAAGGAACCTAATAATATTTATTCCCCATTTATCATCCAAGCACTTACAAAATTATTTTAATTTTTCAAATCTTCCATGATTTGGTTTCAAACTGTGACACTGTACAATGTTTTATATCATTTTCTTGCTTTTTTTTTTTCTTTTTTTCCATGTTGAATAATAAATCGCCTGCATTTTTAATACATTAAATAAGGATCTTACACAAGGCTCACATTTTAAGATGACAGAGCAAATTTGCAAACACAGGACATGCAAAAGCACTGTTAGATACAGATGTTCACTACCTCTACTGCCTGTTCTTGGATGATATAGCACACCTCTAAAAACACAAGGATGTATGTGAAACTCTGATACAGTCTCACTAAAATCCTCAGGTTTTCATATAAACTCCATGACTGCAAAAATTCACAAGGTGCACCTATGGCATACAAATACTGGTGTATTCCTGAAGTATGTACATGACATATTTGTAAGCGAGACTTGTAGCAAGTGTTACCTGGTATAATTCACTTTATACCCTGCAATATCATCATTTGGTGATCTTAGTCTTCGCTGAGAAGGTGTCTCCAGGTGCCAGTAGTTAATGCGGTTCAGAAACATTTTAGCCAGTTCCACTATTGTTTGCCTCTCCTTTGAGGGTAAGTGGCTAAATTTGTACTGCACAAAATTATTCACACCCTTAAAACAAAAGAAAGTGATAAATAATTTTTGTAGGATTGTCCTTGAATACTTCTCACTTTGTGTTTATTAACCTTGAACTTGCATTACATAGGAAAGAAAATAAATACCAGAGAACATGAACTGCTTGCTCAACTACTTGTGTAGCTGCCACAGGCCAATTCCCCTGTACAGCAGGTACACCCAGATGTTTTTATTCTATCCATCTCCAGCAGCTGATTTAAAGGAAGGGAAGGAAAATTCTTTTTTCCTTATTTCTCAAAGTAAAAAATCCTTGTCAGAGAACAGAGGAAGATCCAGTAGACTTTCTTCTATATGCTCACATATGGACAATTTTGCTGGTAACTCTATTGCATTATTTATTTCCTCTGTAAATCAAGTGTCACCTATAAGCCTCTCCAGCTACTTTTCAATAGTAGACATGGGCTTGTGGACTTTTAGTTTAGTTTGTGTCTACACATCACATTACTTCTTCAAGAAGTGACAGTATTTCACAAGTATGCCTCCTCATTGCACTTTGTATACAGACCACTTAAAAAAAAAAAAAAAAAGCTACAGAAGATACTTATGTGACTAGAAGTGCTGCAATACATATACATTATAAATCAATTCTAATACTGCATAGTAAATAATCTTGCTTGAGTTGCACAACTGCTAAATCCAGAATTTAAATTAGTCTATTTTAAGGGACAATTATTTCTAAATAAACTATAAGAAATACTCTTTTATCTCTATGCTTTATTTTCTTAAGCAAATTGAACATTATGAAGAATGTGACAAAAATATATTGTACAAAACCTTTTTAATAGTGCATTTTAAGGTCTAGGAGTGTATGGAGATTGCACACCCTTATGCATTGTTTATATGCAAACTAAAGCAGAACTTAAAGTGAGGATTTCCTAAATATTCAGCAATAAAGTGTTGTTTTGTCTTGTTTTTTTTTTCCTAAATTATAAGAATTGAGGATTATGGTGAAAGAAGTACTACACATAACAGTCTTCACATTTAAAATACCCTATTTACCAACAGAACATCCATTCATCTACTGATGAGAAAACACTAAGCTCCTATTTCAGTGAGGTATGTGAGCCCATGCATAGTCTCACTGGAGCTAATGGACCCACCTATGTGTGCATTCTTGGGAGCTTGCTTAACAGAAAATCTGAATTTGTCATATGTTCTTCATCCATTTGCAATTACAAAAGCCTCAGCTATTATTTGGTTTGGGCTTTGTGGGTTGTTTTTTTTTTTTTTTTTGGTTCGTTGTTTTTTTTGTGGGTTGTTTTGTTTTGCACCCTCTTCAAGAGAGGGCCATGATCTCACTGAATTGGATTGTAACATTTTTCACTGATTTACAGAAGAAAACTGTCATTTCAATATTGGATTTCAAAACTTCAATAGCATTTTTCATCACTTTAAACAAAGAAAGATTAGAACTGCCACAAATAAAAGTAGTATTTTAATTTCATTCTCTAAACCCACAAAAAAAGTAACATCCATTATGGCATAAGATGAACAACAGAAGTCAAATAATGTAACTATTGTACAAATACTAAGGGAGAAACAACAGCAAACATCTCCTACGATCCCTACTTTGTCCTAAGTAATAAACAGAAACATCTACAAATTCCCTAAAATGCCATGTTTTCAAAACCAGTGCCTACACATACAAAAATGAAAAACCAAACCAAAACCACCCCACCCCCACAAAAAAAAAAAGAAAAATAATTGTAAAAAATAAAAACAACCCACACAAACTAACACACCAACCAACCCCATGTTTTGACTGTTTACCTGTTCAATGCTAGGTTTCTCAAATGGGGGACTTTCCAGAGATCCTTCTACTATAGGTTTTCCCATCTGTAAAATGCACTTCCTCAAAAGCTGTTAAAAATATACACATTTGTTTTAAATTAAAATATGCATTCATAAGGTCAACTGGAAATCACAGGTGGACAGCATAGTGCAAGCAGTGATGAAAATCTCTCGGCTATATATCTGCTCATTTAGTCATCTAAATTTATATCTGCTAAACTTCACTGTGAATTCTTCTTTGAAACATGAGCAAGAAGCTTCTCTGAGCAAATGTCAGCAGCTAAGTTAGCATTTATATGTCAACTGATTTTTCCTGATGTGCAAGTGAAGAGGGTAAGGCTTGAAGGCTGAAGAGTTTATAGGTGGATCTCATGATCAGCTCCTCAATCACCTGGATGACTTTTGGAGTAAAATACAGTACAGTGCAAGTACGAGAATGCCTAGCCCATAGTTAGTCACTACAGCAACATACTAGAGAAAAAATGTCTCACCAGATAAATACATGCCTGAGGGGCAGTGAAACTGGCTTACGTGTGAGAGTGAAAAACCTGAGAAGATATTACACAAGTTCAGCTTACTTTGAACAGGTAGAAATAAACTTGCTTGGTGTCTGCATCTTCTTCTTTGTGGACACAGGTGAACAGATACTCCACATCTAATACAATCCCCAGAAGCCTATTCATCTCTTCTTCAGACACATTCTCCAGGTGAGAAACATGAGCAGCTAGACAAAATAAAAATTCAAACCTGTAAGACAGCTACTGAGAGAACCAATAGCACAAGTATTCCCCAGGATATCTCAAACTAAGCCATAATAGTAAGGGCACTGATCCTGTAACAACACATTTGTTTAAACAGAATGTTTTATCAGAAATATGTGTCATACTGAAGCAATTTGTAAAGGAAGTCCAGTGATAGTAATCCCAGAGCAGAGGAATGACGGCTGGTTGGAATCACAGCATCTGTTAAGACTTAAACCAGACTACATAAGTCCTGTCTGTATTAATAAGTTGCAATATAAAAAATAACTATACATATTTTTTGTCCAAGAGCTATGCTTTTGAGATGAGATGTCTTGAATAAAGGAAATACATCCCTAATTCCCATTAATTCGGTAATCCAGGTGTTGATGCACTTTATTCTGCGAAGAATGAAGAAAAAAGAACAGCTCCATAAATAGGCTCTTTGCTTTAAACTGGACACTATTGGACAAGTCTCTTATTTTCCCACTGTGTAAGGTCAAATTAGGCTTTGTGTGCACTATTTTAACAAAGCTTTGGGAGATTGCACATGCTCATTTGTTCAGATGTTCTCAAGAAAGCATCTTTCAATGTATCATACTTTCCAAGTGACAAAATCCCTTTTATCATCTCCAAGGGTAAATACAGTTTCACATCTGTAATTTTCAAAAGCTTGAGGTTTCTATACATGAAGCGGCACATTCATTCAAGCAGGTTTGAACAACTGGCCCCAGGAAGAGAGAAGGCGAATCAAAATAAAGAGTCAATTCCCAGAAAGAAGACATCTACATTATAAAAAACAATGATCTTTGCTGACTCCAGGCTAACGCAGATGGTATGCATATCCTTTCCTCAAGAAGAACAAGAAAATATTCTTCAAAAGAAAAGGAAAATTATTTAAAAGGTTGAGTATATTAGGTTTTCTACATGTTAATAACTTTTATCAGTATTTACTTCTTGGATAATTATAATATTATCTCGGATACGCCATTGTGATTAGGATTGGTAGAAAATTTTTTACATAAAACTGATTCCTTAGTGGGTGAGTGAGGAGAAATAACACTTGACTTGGAAACAATCATATTTACTAGCCACTCAACAAAGATAGCTTATTTTAGGAAGTATGACACCTGCCAAAACATTTAAATTGAATAAAAATTGTGCAGCTTGCAGTAAAAAGGACACCATAGCTCAGAACATTAAAAAGATGCCAGCAATTGTTTCCACTTAAATGAACAGTTATGATGGAGTGCTTGAAAACTGAAAGGAAGATGGCCATCATGAGTTTTAAAGGCAAATATTCAGCATTCTGAGCAGAATAAAACAATTTCATTTCTGTCCTTCAGTCAAATATGAAGGTTTAATATTCCCAACTGTCTGTTCTGATCTTAGGAAGTAATAAATACCCTCCTAGATAAGCATTGCATTAGAAATTGATAGGATGCTAAAGAAACCTTGCACTCAACTAACAAATTAATAAAACATCAGCGTAAGAAGCCATTTTCATGTAGTTTCCATAAAAATACTGAAAGTTACCTTGACATTTTAGTGGCTGTATTTAAGCATTTTATTAAATTAGAGAATTATTATCCTTATGGTGAATGTAAAGGTAACATAACTGTATTACCAGCATGTATTTAGCACCAATTACCATTTACTGTAGAGTCACCAATCCTTGTACATCAGCCCAACATATTAAGTATCTTCAGGTGTGCACAACTCATTTCCAAATTGTTGTGGCTATTAGTAAACCTTTTATTAAAATCAGAGCTTTAATACACAGACATCAAACACTGTGTTACTGTTGACTAGAGTTACACAGTCCCATTCATCTGTATTGACAGCTGATACACCTTTCCTCAGCTGCTGTTATGCTTGCAAAAAAAAAAAAAAAAAAAAAAAAAAAAAAAAGAAAGAAAAAATTACAAGTATAGGTTGCTACAGCACACAGAAGAAGAAAGCAAGAAGGAAGAGCTAGGCCAATGCAACAATATGAAGACCTGAAAAATAGCAAGTTATTTCAGCTGTGCAACTTCAATAAGCAAGTACTTCAGTATGTGAATTAGGAGCAGTGAGAAAACAGATTAATTAGGAATGTGTCCAAAGTCTATTTCTAAATTAGTCTGTACATAAAACCAGTAGTAATGCATATAGGATAAGTAAACCAAGAAATACACAAATACACTACATGAAGGTGCACAGCAGGAACTGAAGACAGTGCTGGGGAAAAAAAAATAAAGAGAGACTGAATGTGTGTATACTGCACTAACACATTCATTAATTAGTTTTAAAAATTACTCAAGATCGAAAATGTTTATCAACAGAAAAATGCACCCTGTAACATAGGAGAATCCAATCAAGTATAAAAAAAGAGCCTCTGACTACATAATACCTGGTCTTGAGGGTGGTGGACAGTGAATTCCCCCAGCACCCAATTCAGTCACCACCTCAGAGTGCTATGGTAGTGACCCAATACATCACTCATATAAAAGAACTCTTAATTAAAATGCAGTATTGAGCCAAGCTGTGGGGCTGAGCCACAAACAGAAGAATACAAGTTGTAGGTAAGTAGATAGAATTAAGATCCCCAAGCTAATAAACACCAAACAGATTATGCACTAAAACCTGCACTGACATGAAGATTGAACCATGCCCTCAAAAAGAGATGTCTCAAGCAAATATAATGTCTTAGGATTACCTTTGGAAGGAAAAAATTAATTTTTTTTGGTAAGAAAAAAAAAAAAAGGTATCCTACATTTTACATCAGGTATGGCTTTAACCGATACAGGAATTCCTACATCTGTATTTCAATGCCCCTCTAAGAAAGAGAAAATGCAGTGCAGATGATAATCTGAGGCCTACACACCTTGTGGTCAGTCTGGTTTTAAAGGCATTCAGCAGGAACATGCAATTTAGAAGAGATGAACAGGAAAGTTATCTTGGAAAACACTGCTGAAAGACATATTTTTGCCAGTAGCATGAGGAAGCAGACAGCGATTCATTTCAGTTATTTCAAATGAAACATCTTTCTCATTAGCTGCAATTGAAAGAACAAGAAACTTTACCTTTTATAAAACCAGCAATAAATAAAACCACATTTTTTCCCCCTAAGGTATATTTCACTGATACTGGTTTTGCAGTACTCATTTTCCCCAGTTCCTAGCTAAGAAGCAATTTCAGGATTTTTTTTTTAACAGATCAAAAACAGTCTCAGCCTTTAAAAGAGCAGAGTTTTTCAACAAAATACATAGCATCCACAAATGCTAAAAAAACAGGAACTGACAGACACAACATTTTGTAAGATTTCTGAAAAAATAAAACAAAACAAACCTCTTTCTTCAAAGGCCAGGAATGAAAGAGACAGGTAACACAAGCTACCCTAACTGCATAACCAAAAGTGGCCCAGAGAAGCTGCATGATGAAATGTTGAAACTAACTTGGCTAAAGTGACCACAATTCTTGCGATACTAGGCATTTGTTAATCTTCTCCTGCAAGCAAACCCAGAGATTTGGAGTATCAGGAAAGGAAAGACATCTGCTGAAAAGCCCAGAAATAGATCAAATGTAATGAGATCATAAAAAGAAAAGAGAGCGGAAATAGAAATAAATCCCAATTAAAACAGGAAAGAAGTATTCCATACAAAGTATAGTATTATTTTCAACAGTAAGAAGAAAAAAATACATTGCGAAGGTTTTAGACTTCCCTTTTTCTTACTTCACTGTCCTAAGCTTTTGACATCAGCAAAAGTTAAATAGCAACTCCATCTTTTTTATTAGTTGTGATTTTTATTTTAGTTCAATTTTTATTCAGTATTTGCTAATAGATGCAGAAAATGTCATCAGCTTTCACTTAGTATAAGCACAAATTCTTTAAAAATGATACAGTGATTCACGACTTTTTGTCAGGCTATGTGGGTAATAAATTATAGTCTAGGGAAAAAAAAAAAAAAGTTAAAACAACCCCCTGCAATAGAATTTAACAGTGGATTTTGAGTAGTTGCTTCCAAATTTGCAAGCTGTCCTCACAATAGCTTAAACAACGCTGAGATTTACAACCCCAGTATGATTTTGTGTGACACTGAAAAGGCACAGTTCTTTTTGTAGGTAGGAGCATCTACTTCATCAACACTTGACAATATTTTATAGATTATTCTATGGAAGGAAAACGTAATGCAGCCTGCAGAAGAGAAACATTCATGTTGTAACTAAGGCAGCTGACAAAGAAAACAACGTGAGATTAATGCATATGTTACACAAAGTATTAAAATTGTTATGGGTAGCTGAACAGTGCTTTTGCATTTTAACATCTTAGAATGTCTGGGATATTAGAAGTTAGACTTTGGTTCCTTCAAAACTCATTTTAGGATATTTCTGACATATTTTAATCAAAGTTATTGAAATTTATGTCCAGTCATAACCCCCATTTCTAGGTCTCAGCATGGCATCTTGACTTCCATCTTGCAAGACCAGAGATTTCTGGGTACAGGCACAGAGAGTGCAGGAGAAAGGCAAGAGCTTACCCAGCGCGTGGCTGCAGCTGCGGCAGGGCTCGGCCAGGCTGACAGCCGCCTGCTGCAGCTCTGCCCGGGGTGGCGTGGGAGGCGGGTTGGGGTTCTTCCAGCCATTGCATTTACAGGATTCCTCAGCCTGAAATCAAAGCAAAAGGGTATCGATCAACACAGGAATTTGCTGAAACTGCGTTATTTCCAAAGCAATAAAATGTAATGTTATTCATTCTAAGTTGGGATTTTTGGTTTTGCTTTGGTATTTTATGGGGCATTTTTGGGGTGCTTTGTTGATGCTGTTACTTTTGTTTTGCTTTTTTATCTGCTACAGAGCTAGACTTTATTTTCTAGAAATAATCAGAAATAGAACAGTACCCCAAACAGAGAGAGAAACACAGTTCTGATAAACTGTGCTTGGAAAAATAAATACACCACCTCTGGCTAATTTCTCTACAGAAAGCCTTCACTCCAGTGAAAGAGGTATTCAAACATTTACTGGTATGTCAACATGTACAGATCCTGCCACCAAGACAGCTTTAATGATTTAAACACAAACAGGTTATCTAACAGGCAACATGTTTATCACTGCCTTATCAGCTACAGCGGCAGCAAGGAATCTTGCAACTAGAACCAAGCCCATGACAACTCAATCAGTGTTAACTAAATACAGAAATAAGCAAACAATAACTGCACTGTTGAAGAAAGATGTCCAAAGCAAGGCTAGGCCACAAAAGCAATGGATGCCAAAGACAGTGACGCTACCAATGCAACCTGCTGCTTACCTTGGAAGGTTCATTTACACTTACTCAGTGTGAACCACCACCAACAGACTGCAGCTAAAAGGGGTGACCAAGAAGGGAGAGGTTGTGATTTTGGTAATCATGTCACAAATAATTCAAAAGTGCTAGTTAACAAGGGAGCAGCTGCATAAGAGGGGATTTTTTTCTACATATCCAAACGATCTTGGTTATTTTGATGGTAAAGTACTTCTATCATTATTCATATTAGTGTTTGAAGATCTAATCAGGAGGAAAGTGTGCTTTTCTACTCTGCGGAGATATCTGTGCACTGGGCTGTAAGAAGACACGCATGAATTTGCACTGCCAAGACCTCTGTGAGCAAGTATGCCAACTACTGCATAATATTTATGACTGAAGTAACATTAGTTACAGCTCTAATGTGTCATTTTTCAAAACAGATTCTGAATATACTTAATGCAATCTATTTCAGGAACCTATTTTACTTTCCTTTTATGTTTCCAAGTCCCATCTTACCTAAGGAAAAAGCACCCAGGAGAAGCAGAAAGGATCACAGCCTGACAGCTCCTAAGATTGACAGCTTTGTAGACTGACGGTAAATTGTTCTTCCAAACTAATTTCAGTATTCAGCAACCTGAGCACCAAGAAAACTGCAGCCTGCAGTTTGCTGAGCACCACATGATGTTTTCACCATCTCTAATGCTCAAGTATTTATCTGACTGGGCTCCCAACCCCGGATGTCATGGCCCCTGCCTGTGCCCAAGGCATTCTGGCAGGTAGAAGGGGTGCGAGTTTCCAGCAGCTGGAGCCACCAGGGATGACTCAGAAATCCACCTGCAAGTGTCCAGCAAAACCACTTCCATGTACTTCCCTTGGAAAGGGGACAACCTGTGTCACCTGAAGCGCTGGCTCTCCAAACTCCCTGCATGAGTGCAGACTGCCTGCCACCCCATCTATTTATAATGGAGCACCAGGGAGGTTTCAGTATAAAATGGGGGAAAGATTAAAACATTTTTTTTACCTTTAAAGTCTCATAAAATGTAATCTGGATGGATTTATGGTGAATTTTATGTTATTTTTCTATCAAGTGTTCTATGAGTAATATGATTGGCAGGGAAGTGAAGCCCCCATGTTATTTTACAGTGAAAACCATCTCTTACAGTTTCACAGGCATTCAGCCAGTTTTACTTCTGTTTGTCACCCAGACCTATGGGACCTCTTAAAAGTTTAATGATTAGAAAGAGAGATCAGTGATTGAGTGACACCTGTGAACCAAGGATTATGCTGGTGCAGGGACTATGGACATCTGTGAGATGATGGGAAACCTCATTTTCAATTAGTGTCTCAAGCTAGACAAAATCAATGCTAAATAAGCTATCCTCCACATTTGCATTGTGGGAGAGGCAGTGTTGCCATGAATGTTTTTTCAGATAAGAGAAGGACAGAGAAACTGTCAGAAAAAAAAAAAAGAAAAAAAAGTCAGAAAATGAGGTTATTGCCAAAGAAAATTCAAGAGACAATCATAAAGAAGTTCTCAAACAAAAATTGATTGAATTTTATTTTAGGGAATTAAGATTTGATCCTTCCCATGCAGCTGTCCACACAAATGTTCAATGCTGTAAATTACTGGATAATATCATGCTTATTATTGATTTCCTTAAATCATAACCACAATGAAACATGTTCAAAAAAACCCCTCAAACTAGGCACAAGTTTTTGAGAATTTTTTCTCTGAGTGGAAGCAGTATTTCACAGAAGTTCACCACACAGTATTTACTATCAAGCCCCAAAACTATAAACAGTGAGTAACTACACAAACTTTAGTGTCATACAATAATTAACAGCAAAGATGCAAACAAACAGAATCGTGATAACAGCTCAGTTAAAACTGCCAAAAATAAATATCAACCCACCCACAGAGAATAAAAACAGTGTGTTCAACAGGAGATTTTTTTTCTGACCTCAGTAGTATTTCCTCGCCAGATCTTTTCAAAGCAACTGTTAACTTGCATTGTTCAAATTATTCCAGAGACCTTTCTCAAACAACTACTAGGGTAGTGTGTTTTTTTATTAAACTTTTTATGAAACACCAGAATCATCACAAATGTACAGTTAACCAAGGGGAAACAAAACCTAAAAAAGTCCTCTTTAAAACTAAGCTTTCATTGTAGATGTTGACAGTGCAACTATTTTGCAGTGCATACACAATGTGCATTCCTTGGTGACTTAAACTGCTGAATTGTTTTAAATCTTCTGCAGCATATTTTTCTTTCAATCCTCTCCTTTCCTATCTTCAACGTTTCACTTTTTTTTTTTTAATGTCACTCATCTGCTTTTCATTAGAAAATAAAGTATGACTTCACCTCCACAAAACCTTAATTTAGTATCAAAACAGTTTTGAGGAGAGGAAGGAAAAGAAGCATTTGAACTAGCACATCCAGTCCTTGGAGCCTTGTTTTCTGGGACATCTGCAGGGCTTTGATAAAGCTACTTGAGAAAGTTGAGGACTTCTGCCTTACTGAAGCCTGCAAAGTAATGATTATCATCTTTGCGAACCTGGGGGTCACCAACACTGAATCTTCATTGGCAGTTTTTAATAAAATTGGATGAATGCAATAAAAGAAAACACAACAATTATACACTGTTGCCTGCCTCCCCCCCTGGGGGGAAAGCAGAGATTATGTACATTTTGCACTATGTAATATAATTTCAACTTTTCTTTTTTGACCTCTTCTATGTTAGGTGGAGTGTTACAGTAGGAATTCAAACTGCTAAAGTCACTAACTAAAGTCACTATTTCCTTTAAAATACTGAATATACTGGTAGCAGAACGGACAGTGAGAAAATACAGTGCATTTTAACACACCTTGTTAGCATTTTTACTTAAAAAGGAAGCACCTGAAAGTTACACCAGTGCATATCTCAGTCCCTTTTAAGTTGACTTCAGGTGTCTAAGTAATAATGAATAAATGAAGAATGTTACACTAACTTACGGACTAAAACATTCCTCCCTTTTTCAGGTAGTGAATTGAGCATGGGAATGCACAAATTCAAGCTAACTTAATTACAAAGAGACGCCAACAGTTTTAAAACAGCTGTTGTGCTGGGATCCCTTTCCAACTCAAATTCATCCACGCTGCTTTGTTTGGTAACTGAGATGCAGAGCAGACTCAACAGATTATATATACACAACACTACAGCTCTTTCTATTTCCAGCAAGTATAATTACTCTAGAAAAAAAATATTCTTCCTCACAACACAAAAGCCAAGTATAATTACTCTAGAAAAAAAAATACTATTCTTCACAACACAAAAAAAAAACCAAACAAACCAAAACCACAAAAAACCCACACACATACTCTGTTTTTCCTGCAAGCAATAATCTCAGATTGATGCTTTTAACAAAGAACATCACACAAACCATAACAAATACATTGTCAAATTTAAAATACATATTTTTCCTGCTCAATTATCCAGTACCCAGCAACCAGACAGATAATGCTTGGAGAGCCATTCATACGCATCAGGAAATTAGCTGATCTATTTATCTTTAACAATACAAAATAATTAGTTCAATGTTCAGCTTTAAGGACATGTTCTTCATTTATTGATCAATCCAAGTATTTTATTCCATGTATTTTCCAGTTTCACTTACAGAATAGATGTAGACTACAATATAAAGCTTTTATGAGTAGCAGGGGCCCCATTCCCACTTTCTACAGTTAATGGTAGATTTCCTATTTAAAGAAAGATGCTTTAACTGAGCCTATAAGACATTGTAAAACAGATTCACCCCACTATGAAAATGATCATAAGATAACTTCAGATGTCTTGTATGCCTCCTACACATTTCTGCAGAGACAGCAACCTTAATACATTTCCAGTTGAGCATCAAGGAGCTGGATTTGCACTATACAGAGTCCAGTGGTAATATGGCCAAGTCTGACTCATCTTAAACAGTGGTACATAATTTGTGAACTCTTTTTTATGTGTAGGAGCAGAAAAACTCCATAGAGGCCACTCTAAGATGAGAAGTGGGAAGAAGGGCCTCTACCAAGGGTCAGCAGCTGGTCTGGAGTCTGGGACCCAGATTTTACTTCAACCTCTGCAACCTGCACACCTGCCACAGCCTTGGCCAAGTTCTCTCACCGTAACCCTTCTCACTGTCCATTTTGTTTATGTAAAGCACAGTGACTTAGACTACTGGGCTCTAATTAGATTTATAATCATCCCGGTATTACTGTAAGATATAGTGATGAACAATTTTACAGAAAACTTAGTGTACTGAAATAGTACATATTTCAACTTATTTATAAGAAAAACTCCCAGTGGGACTAAAAAGAGAGTTGTATTTTCACATATTGTAAACCAAAAGGGGAAAAAAAGCCAAGGAGACTTCCTCCTACATCTTCATTAAATATATTTATGCATGTAAGTCATACAGTGCTGCTTTTATATAAAAGTGCTGCAAGCTCGCATGCCTAATGCTCAATTTCACAGTGTACAAAACCAAACTGATCTATGCAGCCATTCATATGTCTACAGATATAGCAAGTGCCAAATACAAAACCCTGCACAGCATACAGCACTACTGTGCACTTCCAAAACTCAGGAAAACTGTGCCAAGTCCTAATATATATCTTATTGTTCAGAATGCGCTTTCTTCCCCACACACAAAAACTTGGGCATTTGAGAAGGCTTTTGTACACAGAAGAGCCGGTTCTCTGCCTTACATCCCAACCTCTTCTCACAGGGAAAAAAAATCAAGCACAGCAGCTCAACAGCTACAACCCTCTGTCCCAATTCTTCATCAGGAAAAAGACACAAATTCCACATTTCCATAACCTGGGCAGCAGCTCCCTAAACTTCACTCTTGTTCTGCTCAGAGTGTGCACACACTGAAGATGCCTTTGCCGGAGTTCCTAAAGTTAAGAACAGATCGCTCTCCACTGCTACAGTGTTTCTTGCAAACCACTAATGTTACAAGCCAAACAGCATTATTTTGGAGCACCTGCCAGGTAGGTGTTCATGAAGTAAAATAACACATTCTTCCACCCTGCTCCATCCTTCCCCCTTCTCATAGGAGAAGCTGTTTGATCACTTTACAAGGAGTTTCCCATCTGTCCATTTACTTCTGTTTCGAGACCTGTAAGCAAGCTGCCACCAAATTATTGAAGAGAAGTGAAACAGCAAAAGTAGGTTTTGCATTTTAATCTGAACACAGAGCAGTGTTCAACACTGGGGCTCTGCCTAGATCCTGGTGGAATGAAGAGGTCCTGAGGTGCCCATGGCCATAGGTCCCACTCCATCCACTGCTGGAGTGCCAAGGGGGTGTGCAGCCGGGACTTCTCACAAGGGAGGGTGAGCAAGGACACCCAAGCAGAGAACCAGCAGTAAGAGCTGTCACCACAGTGTACCGCACCACTGAAGCCCTGTGAGAGGAAAAGAAGGGGCAGAAGCAGGCCACAGCAAATGGCACTCGTCTCCCTTCCAACAAAGCACAAGTGGGGCTGGTGATTCCCTGAAAAATAAAGACGTTCGGAAGAGACAGCTACCTCTGTGAAACAAAGCAGCCCACGAGACGGGTTTTTGCCCTCACAGAGGTTATCTGAAGTTACATTAGGGGAAAAAAAAAAAAGGATCAGAGAATAAAAAAGCAATTCTCACACAGATGCACTTGTGACAGCCTGTGAAAACCTTACCCACCCCACAACCAACTTCATTTATAAAAAGTCTTGGTAACATTAAAATATAGGAGTGCAAAGGGAACTAAGCACTAGGAAAACTTCAACCCATGGCACCCAGGCCACAGTGAGGGGCCACAAGTTTCAAGTGCACTAGCTGCTCTTCTAACTTACTGACACTGGTGTAATCTTGCAATGTCCCATGTATGCACCAAAGCTGAAGTGAAGGTGTCTGCGTATTTGGAAAGAGTGAAGCATTTTAAATGTGTGTGGCTGAGCCATGCCTTCAACATACGGTTAAAGCTCCTCATACCACCAGACAGGACAGTTTATCACAAGGACTACAGTGCCATGCTATCCATGATGCTTCCTCACATACGTTAGCATTTACTTTGGCCTTACACTTCACAGTAGCCCTTTTACGGTTCCAAAGCAAGAGAACAGAAAAAATAAGATTTACATTTCTCCAAACAACTATTTTCAAAGGTAAAAGCATTACGAGAGAGTTTGCCATCAGCACTGCCAATCTGAACGTCAGACCTTCTGTGCACCCAGAACTGCCCTGACAGCAGCAGGGCAGCCCGTGGCCCACACTCACAGCACACCAGTCCTCCCCTGCACGCTGCACGTGCAGACACACTGACAAAGCCAGTTGTCACAAACCTCTAAAGGCAAGAGTGACAGCTCTGACTAACCTCCTTCCGCCTCCAACGAACAGACAAGTCCTTCTTTTCCCACCAAGGAAAAAAATTGCAGGTGTAGGGAAAGTGCTTGTGGAGGGGAACCCAAGGCAGTTCTCCTGAATGTGAGAGTCGAGCCACAAGGCAGGCGCGGGAGAAGAGACCCCCGCTGGGGCAGGGTGCCAGGCAGGGCACCGGGACGGCGCTACGTGACCGGCAAGGACACAACTTTCCCAAGCCCGGAGGCCGCGCCCCTTCGCTTCTCTGCCAAAGCAGATGGTGACGGCTCCAGCTCGGGGCAGCGGCTCCTGCGAAATCAACACCTCTGCGCTTCGAGGCCGCTGCCGCTGCCCGGCCAACAGGCAGCCGCGGCCCGGGGCCGCGCCTCCCCGGGCAGGCAGGTGTCCACACACCCTGCCGGGGCATTTCGCGGTAGGCAACCGCAGCAGCGCTGTTAACCCGGCGCTTACCGCCGGCATCAGAAGCCGCCCCGCGCGGCGCCGCCTCCCGCTGAAGGACAGGCGGACGCCAAAGACGGGCACCTCCGCTGCCGCCTGGCTCAGGCAGAAGGGCGGCTCTACCCCCACGGTCCCGTCTTCGGCGCATTTGTTTTGCTGGTTTTGGTTTTGTTTTTGCTGCCGCCGGACGGAAAGCTCCGGGAGCAGCTGGATCCACCGGCACCGCCGGAGCCGCCACTTCCGCGGAGAGCGCCGGGTTGCAGCCGGGCTGCCCCCCCCGCCCGACACGGCCCTTC
>JANHFX010014072.1:0-27296 GCA_027560015.1 Chloroceryle amazona | reverse complement strand
TGCCGGAGCCCTCCCGCCGTGCGGTTGCTGTAGCTCGGCCCCGGGCGGCTCGGGGTGGTGGAGCCGCCCTCGTGCCTTCGATGGTACCCGGACCGCCCCGGCTTGAGCCCACCGCAGGGTGTGGTGCTCTGCAGCTGGCGGCTCCAGCGCGATGACACGCGTGGCGTGGCCCGTGCCGTGGGAGGGGGACTGAGGTAGCGCTGTGGGCTTGCCCTGGAGAAATCAGGGGAGCCGTCATGCGGGGGTGATGCTTTGGGTAGCAAGGGTCAACTTCCCCTTCACTGACCAGGGGAGCCCACGGGGTTTGGTCACTTGGCCAGCGCCGCGTGCTGTGGAGCAAGGGCGTAGCAGTGCTCAACTTGATGCATGGGACCGCAGTCTCCTTCAGCAACCATCTTTCATCCCGCACATGTGCCTCTCTGCTTGAGTGGTTTGCAGGAAAGGAGACGTAAGCCGTGTCAACTCCCGTCTCAGGAAGGCTGTAACAGGGGCCGCCGTGGAGGAAGAAACAGTTGCCGGCCAGGAGAGAGGGTGCAGGATGTGCCCAGGCCACAAGGAATGGCCGACACATCGCCCTAGTTCCAAATTGAAGCAGGGTGATGTTGCAGATGTATTAGCTGACAGCAGGTCAAATGCTTCCCGTCCTTGCATGGAAAATGTTTAATTGCTTCAGCGTTTGGAGGGAGAACAGGCTTGTTAATGCAGGCTGATGCTGCTATTACTTAAACTGGGCTGCCTACAGTTTCAGTGATGATTTAAAGAGCTCTGTTGGAGTTTCCCAGCCTCTTAGGAGTTTCCCAGTGCAGAGTCCTCACGGTGAGAAATGTGAGGGCAACAGGCTTTGCGTAGGTAAAATATCTTGAAGAGTGGCTGTTGTTTTTCTTGCATTCTGATGGGCTTAAATCCTAATGGTGGAGGTGGCAGTCAGTTGGGGTTTTTAGTAACTTAGATATACTTTGGTGAGTGTTCTTGTGGACAGAAACTGATCCAGATCAAAAATTACTTTGCTTTGGTCTCACCCTACTCACTTTCCTGGTCTACATGACAAGGCAGAGGCACTCTGTGGTGTTGTAAGAAGTAAGAGGAGGGAGGATAGAGCTGAGAATGACTGGTTGGAAACCAGAGATTGTTTTCTAGTGGCGCTTTCAGAATTAAAAAGCTTGTGGAATGCTACCTTTAGCTTAGTTTTGCAATGTAGATATCAATCGCGTGCCAGCTATGTGTCTGGATGTTCATTTTATCTTTTTCTCATTGCTATTCAGAAGAAATAAAAGCAACAAAACCAACAGAAAGTAAATTTTAAGTAACTTTTCACTTGAGGATCTAGTAGAAAAAGAAAAAAGCTTGTGTTGCAATCATCCAGAGAATTAGCTCTTCCAGGAAAGCTTAGACTGAGTTTTAGGAACTTCACTGTTTGTTGGGGTTGTTTTTTTTTTAGTTTGTGTTTGTTTTTGTTTGTTTGTTTGGTGTTTTTTGGTGTTTGTTTTTTTTTAACTGTGGAAGCTGAAATTTACGAGAAGCTACAGTTTGGAGTAAACGTCTTTGTTCAGATATCCGTATGTCCTTTGTAAGTATGTAGTGTAAAGCCCAACTCCTTATGCTATTTTTTTGCTGCCTCTGTGCTGGAAGAATAGCTCAGTTTCTCTTGCTGCATCACTTAGGGCATTGTTCTTGCTTCCTGCTTGTTTAAGGACTCAGTTGGTCTTCCACCTGAGGTGTTGTGGTTCTGGATAGCTTTTTAAAAAGCCAGAGCTGTGGCAACACTAATAGGTGCTTTCTGTCCTGTTGTAGTATCTACTTTGTACTTTTGAGTTAGATGTGTAGGCTGGAAGGTCTAAGGGGAAGGTGGAACAGAAATTAAACTTAGAGGTGAATGAATCACAGACTGAACTAACAGCACAGTGCAGTTCAACATCCCATCTACACTGCCAGGCCACCTCTTCTGTTCATGGACAAGGCTTGAGTACCTGATGAACTCACTAACAAGAACGTGTTATATTCTTTTGGTGGAAGTGTAGGAGCAATGGATAGAAGACTCAGATAAAATAACCAGGTTTGGGGTTTCAGTGTTTTTATTAGTTTGTTTGTGTGGTTGGTTGTTCTTTTTTCCCCCTCCTAACAAGTCTTAAGTGGGCCATTTCTATTAGTTTTTTATTGGAAACACTGAAGTTTTGATGTTCTACAAACTGTTCAAAGCAAGTAAAACTGGTAGCTGAAATCCCTCAGAGAGTAATTGCCACTAGATGCTTAGAAAAGAGATCAGCTGGCAAGTGACTGTAGTTGAGAGGTTTCTTGGCAAAGAATTCTACTCAGGTTACTTTCTAGAACAGCAGCTGATGAATCTGTCACCCCACAAACACATTCCACCTCGTGATTTTGCCTTTTGAATTATTTGTTTTGAACCTATTTGTACTTCCACCTTCCAGTATGTCCTATTGCAGTGAATTCCCCAATTTAATAATACTTTTTTTCACCCCCCACACAAAGCAATTACTGTCTGAAACCATACAATGTTCCCTTGTTCTCTTACTGTGTAGCTATTACTTCCTTATACACTGTTCTTTGTATCTTCATCAGAATCAGCGGCCACTAAAAGCCATTGTTCCCAACTCGCACTGTATGTTTTGGCTCTATGAAGAGTTGTCTGCTTCAGTAATGTCTTCTTACCTGGTAGGAACATGGGTTGTATCACTGTGTCCTGTAAATACCCATTTCAGCAAAAGCCTTCTTACTTGTAGCTGAGCCATTAGCAGGCTGCACACCTCGAGCACAGTTGTAACTAAAATCCACGTGTGTAGACTTTTGTAGAGTGTTTGTCCAGTTTTGTACCTGATGTAACTTAGAACAGTAGCTTATAGAAATAATATATGGGACTGCTACACCAGGTGTGATGGTGGGGAGGACACTACCTGCACATTTTGTGTTCTGTGGAGGGCTGAAATACCTTCTTCACTGTGACTGGGTTGTGTGGCTGGTTTTGTTGGTTTTGTGTGTGTTTTGTGTGGTTTGGTTTTTTTTGTGTGTGTTTTTATTTGTTGGGGTTTTTTTTTGCTTGGTTGGTTTTGGCACTAATTATAAAACATTTAGGAATGAAAAGTTTTCCTGACCTGAAGTATGAGCACTGTGTATTTGCTGTATTAGAATGTAAAAGAAGCACTTCTTCTAGGGTGAGGAATTCCACTGTATCCCCACCATTTAACAGTGAATTGTTTTGCTCTACTGCCAGCTGACTGCTCTGAAGTAGCTGCAGTTACTTCATTCGCTTTTGCAGGTGAATCTCTTGTACCCCTTCCTGTTTTGGGGAAAACAGACATGTTAATTTTGTTCTTGCATCAACACCAGAAGACTGGCTAAACCTAATTCTTTACATTTTAAAAGGAAAGGAAACACCAATCCTGCTGCTTTCATGGTTGCTCATGGAGGGGTCTAGCTTTGGTATCCCTCAAGCTCAGATCAAGTCTCACTAAAATACCTTGGGAATAAATAATTTAATAATTTTAGGACAGAAGTTCATGCTAACAGTCATTATTACTTTGTATTGGATGTATATGGTTTCTTTTTTTAAGCTTACAGTTGTTAGAGCAGGAACTAAGCAGAGAGTCCCCTGAAGTAATCCAGTGATTATCCAGTGAAGACTTGTTCTGCTAGCTCTCATCTTTCATGAGGTTCCATTATGTCTCATTTTTTTGTGGTTGTGGGTTTTTTTTGTTTGTTTCTTGTTTGTTGGTTTGGTGTTTTTTTTTATCATTGTTTTTGGGGGGATTTTTTTGGGAGGGTTTTGTTTTGTTTTTGTTGGTTGTTTTTTTAAGCCTTTATATCTGTGGTCTCTAATGGTGTGCATGAAATATGCTTGAGCCTATAGTATGATTATTTGTTTGTTATTTTATTTTTTTCTTCCATGCTTTCTCCCACTGCAGGTTTAAAAAAGCCCCTTCCTTCTGCTATTAGCACAATTGTACATAGTGCTTTGTGTGAACAGAAGTGAGGGAAATCATCCATATTTGGGGGGAAGAGGGAGTTCAGTAAAAATGTCTCTCTCTACTCTGGATCTGTTCCAGAGACGGGCCATGTAAACTAGGGCAAAAGAAGTAGCTGTGGTTTGAGGAAGCGAGATTATGATTAAATGTGCTGAGTAAATAAGGGGGGGTGAATTTTTAGATATTGCAAAAGCTTGGGTTGTCAAACTCTCTGGTCTTGAGAGCTTTGCTTGAAATAATAAGTGGTAAGGGATCTCCTTGGCACATGTAGACTTCTGCAGCTGTCCATGCTTTTTTGTGGGGTAGAATCCCAGAAGCAGAGGAATAAGGACTGCTGTTCAACCTACACTTTTTCCAGAAGGTGCAGCGTGCCACACATACCTGTCAAACATTGTGTGCACATGGTTTTGTTTAGACATCCTCCAGTTTAGTAGATGACCAGACCTGCTACACCAAATCTGCATGTTACAGGATTCTGGGGCTGTATCATCTTTCAGACATACTTTGACTGAAGCAGAGAAGCATTCCCCCATCCCCGCCTCTTCCCCAGGTTTGTGTTCTCTTCTGGTACCATGAGAATAGCGTCTAGCTCTGGCCAAACAATACATTTGCTTGGACAGGATGTAACTTCAGGCAGAGATAATAAACACCTCATCAGTGAAAAGCTGATGATTATTGGGAGCCTTCTGACCTTTCTGCTGAGTTCATCAGCCATGTCAGCATTCTTAAAGGCTCCCACTTCTCTAATTTGCAAACTACTTGGGTCCAGCGTGGGAAGCCAGCAGGGGACATCCCTGGATGGAGAGCCAGGCATGTAAGAAGGCAGAGATGACAGCTGTAGCTGCATTGAGAGGGCGGATAGTGGAGAGAATCCATGGTTATTCAGAAACCATTGTGCACCCTTGGTGATTTGGAATACTGTATTTTGCCAATTAAAACATTAGAACGTTCATTTAATCTGCTAAATGCATAGCTGATTACAATTGACCTTTGGTTATTTCCACTTTGGTTTAAATTTGAACTGGTGGCCTAGGGATGAAATGCTCCAGATTGTGTTGCTAAGCTCTCTCAGCCACCTGTTCCACTGTTTTTACTAGGATCCTCTTCCCTTCTCTGCAACTGCGGGGATGCAGATGCATCCGCTACAGGTGTTAATGGATACAGCTAATCCTTACTGGGAGGAGGATGTAAACTCTCCTCCTCTTTCCAGATCATCAAGGAGCAGAGCTCCTTTTAGTTTTGGAGTCTGGAAGGATTGTTGCTTTGATTTCCCCCAGCAGGAGCTAATGCAAACAGACTTGGATCAGCGGTCTTGATTATACCTGTACTATAAGTTGCACCATGACTGAAGCCATTGGTTTGTCAGAGACACCTACTGAGAGAAGTTTGAGTTGAAGGCTGATATATGTGTTTATTCTTACATTTAATCTGTCACACTTGTTTTGAGATGAGGTGTCACAGTTTAGCGTCAGGGCAGCCACTTAGACCTGTAACAGACTCTCTTTGCTAACCCCCCTCCCTTCCCAAATGGGAAGAGAAAAGGAAGAAGGGAGAGAGACTTAGTGATTAGAAAAGGAAACTAGAACAGCTTTAGTGGAAATGAAAATAATAATAATGGAATATATACAAATATATGCAAAACCAGTATGGAACCCAACCCCCTGATGGTAATCACATCACTGTCACCACTGATGCTGTGGAGCAGGCACCAGGAGAGTCACAGCAGCACATGGGAGCTGTGTTCAGGAGCTGGATTCTGGTACCAGATTCAGGAACACACCTATTGGGATCGAAGGCAGAATGGACAGAGTCCTCCTTGGATGCTCCAAGGAAGGAACCAAAAGAGGATCTGAGCCAAGCCAAGCTGGCAGAGTGGTCCAAGAGGGGAGAAGAGACAGGGAAAGACCTTCCAGATCCCTCTGCTTTATACCAAATATGACCTATATGGGCTGGAATCCCTTGTTGGTCTGTTTACGGTCACCTCTCCTGTCTGCTGCTCCCCGCAGGTGCAGCCTTTCACTTTTTTTGCACCCCCCAATGTGGTGCACAAGATCCAGCAGTGGCCTTGGTCTGCACACCAGCCCTTCATAGTAACTCTAACCATGGGGTCTTATCACTGCCAGCAGCTGCCACTGCCTGTGCAAACAGCCTGCTGACTTCAGAACGTGCAGTTAGTTGGAAGAACTGAGCTGAAAGTAAAATCACTGAACAGAATTAGTTCTGTTCTCGCTTAAACCAGGACATGAGCTAAGGTAAATGTTACCTTGAACAAAAATCCTTTCATTGTGTTGTGTGGGTTAAGGAAACTTGCGTAACCTGACTAGAGTAACAAGTATGCAAGCCTTCTGTTTTGGTTAGAACTAGGGATGTATCTCATGGAATTTGCATTTCACTAGGTTGTGATAACAACTATTGATGAAAAAAGTTGTGCCATAACAGATTTCTGTTCCTGACAGTTTCAATTATCAAAATGATCCAGCTAAATAAGAAACTGCCCATGCACTGGCATTTGACTTAATTGTTGATGTGCCTCACACCAAGGGTGAGCTGAATGCAGATTGGGTAAGGGATTTGTCTAGCATATTTAGCACTGGATACAGTCTACTTTTGTCCATGATGTGAAGAAACTGATGACTTTGAAGCAAACTAAAATCTGTTTCTGTTATAGGTAGATGGTTGCAAAAGGAGGGGAACCTAATGCAACCAGAAAAACAGTGGTGTCCTGGACAGAACTGCCAGGTGTGGCCTGGTTTTCTTGCCAAAGTCCAGAGATAAGCATGACAAGTTTCAATAGATCTCAAGCTATCTTATCGTAACTAGTAGAAGTATGTCGCAGTCAGGATGCGTCATAAAACACTGCAGATTCTTTCTGGCACTTCACAGTAATATCAGTGATAAAATTGGAAGTGTATTTAAAATACTACTCGAAAGGAGCACAGTGAAAACAGTGGTTTCTCCTGGCCTTTCTGCTCATAATGCTTCATTCAAAAGTGTGTGTCATGAGCTGACTTGTTTGAGAGTATCTGTTACTCTCCATACAACAAAGTTATTCTGAAAAAGCTGGTATGGGTAGTGTGATATAATCCATATACTAAAGTTACCAAAGTAAAATGATCTTAGCTTCAGCGGGGTCCTAACTGTGCTTTTATGTCCTGAAATACCTGAGCAAAGGCTGACAGCCCTCTCTCTTGGAAAGGTTGTGAGTGAGATGGGGGGGTCAACAGGTAGTCACTGCCTCCTTGTAGAATGCCTGATCAGGTGAGCTTGTGCCAGGAGAGGCCTCTGAGCTCTCTGTTCTTCCACGTGGCTCTCAGTGATCTGTGAACCCAGGGTGGTAGCAGACTCCTTCTGTTGTCTGTAGGCTCTGTCCTTCCCTCTTCTTCAGAGGAGAGAAGCTTTTTCAAAAGATGGCTAAGAACTCACTCCCTGGTTTAATGCCCTAACATAAAATTCCTTTGTTTAACTGGACTAACAAGGGAGAAGAAACCTAAGTAACTTAACCGATTCCATTAATAAACATCAAACAAGTCTTACTGTCATCACTTGACCTGGATTTCTATAGTGTGATCTTGGAGGGGAATATCAGATACCAGTATGTTAAATGGCCATTGGAATATTTACTGATCAACTAGCAACATGATCTTGTGGTTACATTTTTTCTTATTTTCATTGGATTAAAGGGAAAGATGGCCTTGCCATTTTTGAAGAATTTTGAAAGTTTTCTAAACTTCTATGTACATCCGAATCCAGACTTCTCACCTACAGCTGGAGTCCTTAATTCTTTGACTGTCTTTTCCATCAAAGCTGGGTGAAGCAACCAACCATTTGACTTTTAAATTGGTGGGATGTTTTATTAACAAAATTATCCAAATACTGGTTAGCAGGAAAATCACAATTTTGCTGACAATATTGTTTCCATATCGAAAGCACAAAACTAAACAGTGACATAGTGTATCAGACAGCCTTGAAAACATGAGGAAATCTTAAGTAACAGCAAAAAAGCTGTTCAGAACTGAACCCCCCTTAAGTGTGCTGGTTCCTGGGAAAGATGTATTCTGAGATCAGTCTAACTGGAGGCATAACTTTTTTTCTAACTCAAGTCAGCGAGTGTAGTGATGATGAGAAAATTGTCTGGAGCTCACCTCATCTGCATTGTTGTTGTTGCCTTTTCCTGCCTGTGCCAGTGAACTGAATAGCAACTCTCATTTTTCCTTTCTCCCCAGCAGTGACACTGGGTTTATGTCAGCGAGGCCAAATCTCAGTTCACTGAGATTTGATCTGTTGTGTAAATCTGCTTAAGAGTCTTTACTGGATTTAGGAAATACATGTAATCATGCTGGCCTGTTTGTGCAGCAGGAGGAGAATTACAGAGGTGCAGAGCCACAGCAGCTGTCCCTTATCTGGGAATGGGAAAGGAATCGGCTCTGGGACTGCCTGTGCCTGTTGTTTAACCTGCAAGTTGCATTTCCAGCATTAATCCCTAACTTTGACTTTTTTTTTTTTTCATCAGTTGTGCTTCTAAATGTTAAGGATATTGCTGGAAACTACTTAAGGCAAAAATGTACTTTGTTCAAAAGGCGTTATGAACATTTTTTTAGTAAAACTAATTCCTAGACAAAGACACAGTGACTGTACATAGGAAAATAATGCTTTTGAAAGGTATTATGGTAGGACAGTTCCTTTGAACTTAAGGCTGGTGTTAGTGTAATTCACAGCTTGTTTTGAAACTCTGATAGCCTAAATTAAGCCGTTATTTGCTGATTTGTGCTTATGGAATGACTTGATTTCTTCAAACCCTTATCGGAAGTGCCTCTGTAGTTAATTATTGTATGTTGGAAAAACTCTTTCTGTAAAAGCTGAAGTCTTTACTTAGTAAAATGTAGTGGGTTTTTATATCTCTATGTTGTAAATCTAAGCGTCTGTCACATAAACTGCTGAGAACTTTAGTAAGTGCCTTGCTACTACTTTGTTTTTTAAAGATTAATTTTATTTCCGTAACATTTTCCAGCACAGAGAGTACAAATAATTATAGAAATACTGTGGGTTTAAGATGGAAAAATAAGTCCTTTAATTCAGAAGAGAAATTAAAAGTTTTGGGGTTTTATTTGTTGTGCTTTTTTTTGAAGGCAGTAGAAGGATCCGTGTTTCACTGGTGTACCTAGAGTAGTTCATTATAGTAGTTACTACAGCTCACAGAGAGATCAGTGGAAGCAATTTAGTTTGTCCACTAACTAAGTAACAAATGGCACAATGTAGCAAAGAGCAAATATTTTACCTTTAATGAACTAGATAATCAGGTAAGAAGTTGGGAGCTGCCTAGTGACCTTTTATGTGAATCTCTTTCAGGCACCTTTTTGGGCATACATCCTGGGTGCATTAGGACTTTTTATCTACCAGTCTCTGGATGCCATTGACGGGAAGCAAGCCAGAAGAACAAACAGTAGTTCTCCTCTAGGAGAACTCTTTGATCATGGTTGCGACTCTATTTCCACAGGTAGACTTAACATACTATTACTCTTCCTAGTTTTAAAAAACATTACCTGTTTTTGGGAGGAGCTGATTAATTTGTTGAAGTTGTAAAGGACCTCTGGAGGTCATGTAGTTCAACCCCCTGCTCAGAGCAGGCCCAGCATGTTGACTTCTTTTAGGTTAATTAACACCATCTCCTGGTCACTGCATCTCTGACCAGTATGAGGGAGGATGTATCAGTAGAATCCATGGCAGATGTTGGGTGGCGTGTGTTCTGCTCTTACTCGCTCTGCATCTAAATGTGCAGTGTTCTTTGAGTAAGCTCGATAGTGAACAAAGAATTCCGTAAGAGCATGCTTACTGATTCTTTAGCCTGTGTTTTCCAGCAGGGTACAGGTGATAGTATTAAAGGGTTTTAAGGACCTAAAAGGCTGATGCAGGCATGTGAAATGATTCTGCTTTAGGAGGTGCCAAAATACCAGTTTGGTAATAGGGCATCCAGCCTGGTACTTAGGAGAAGAATAATTTATATTCCTTAGACAAATGAGTTTAATAAAAACTTTCTTAGAGTCATTAAAAAGTAAGCCTTGCTCAGTTTTACTTTCTGTAATGTAGGTTGCTGGTGGTGGCAATGCCTGTACTTCTATAAAAGCTTAATGGCTGAAACATTTGCCCTGGAAGTTGCTATGTTCATTATGCCTCACTTCCCAGAGAAGTGCAGCTACCAGTCTCTGAGCTGGGCCCTTCAGCTGAAGCTGTCAGTGTCGGCAGGAACATGAAATGACAAGGCCAGAAGAAGGGAGTATGACCACTGTAGGCTAGAAGGTGGGGCCCTCACTTGGAAGAAAAGGAGTCCTGTGTTTTGGTCTTTCCCAGGACTGTCCTTCAGGTTAGCTACTCAGTGCAGCATCAGTCATATAACTACACTGTTACAGTAATGTAAAATGTGATTTTTTTTTTTAAATGTTTTCCTTTTTTTTTTTAATTATTTTTAACTGTAAGCAAAGAAGATATACAACTAACATGTTCATTTATTTCTGCTTTTCAGTTTTTGTTGTCCTTGGATCCTGCATAGCAATCCGACTAGGAACAAATCCTGACTGGTTGTTTTTCTGTTGTTTTGTGGGACTGTTCATGTTCTATTCTGCTCACTGGCAGACATATGTATCAGGCATACTAAGGTTTGGAAAGTAAGTAGGTATCTTTAGAAATACATGTGGTTTAATGTCTGAGACTGCTAGCTTCTTGATTCCTATTTCTTCTGGTTTTGTGGTTTGTTTTTTTTTTCTTCCCTGTTTTCTTTTCCTCTCACCTTCTTCCTTATCATCCTTCCACACTAGCAGACTTGTGTTTTACCTGGCAAGAACTTTTAAAACTCTGAATAATGCTGAGTAGAGGACTTGGTCTTTTAGCAGCTGATTTTAGCTGTATATGCTTTGTTTGCATGTGTTTGGCTCTTCTGGTTTTGGATTTGTTCTCAGAATTGGTACAAGCACCATGCTAGCTCAGGCCAGAGGGGTCTTGGCTGTGGTGTCAGCAAGTGCTCTGTGTAGGAGTAGGGACAGAGCAAGCATCTACAGTACCTCCTTTGTCACATCCCAGCCACAGACACAGTTTCAGCCCAGGGGGCTCTGAACCATGTGCATTTTTAGAGAAATTCCCCTGCTAGTGGGTTTCCCTTCCATAGACATAGAATCCTCAAAGTTTTGGATTGGGAGAGACCTTTAAAGGTAATCTAGTCCGGCCTTCCTGCAGTGAGCAGAGACAACTTCAACTAGATCAGGTTGCTCAGAGCCCCTTCCAACCTCACTGTGAATGTTTCCAGGGATGGTGCTGCTTCTACCACCTCTCTGGGTACCTGTGCCAGTGTTTCAGCATCCTTATTGTAAAAACTTTTTTCCTTATATCTAGTCTAAATCTTTTAAAGACATGACCCCTTATCCTGTCACAACAGGGCCTGCTAAAAATACCATTCCCATCTTTCTTAAAGGCACACTTTATATATTCAAAGGCCACTATAAGGTCTTCCTAGAGACTTCTCTTCTCCAGGCTGAACAAGCCCAGCACTCTCATCCTGTCCTCGTAAGAGAAACACATCTTCAGTCTTCCTTCAATCGGTCTGCATCCATTTCAGCCTTTGGCAAGGGATTCCACAGAGCTATGGAGGTGCTTGAAGAATTATCCAAGGTTTATGTGGGGGCTTTGCTTTTAATCTGGCTCATACTGGCTTTGATGTCCTTTAGGTTTTCTGTTAGGTCACAGTGCTAGAGATTGCTGTTCATGACTTGTTAGAAATGTCACCTGTTCTCATTGGAGTGTAGGAGTCATCATCACAACATAGAATATGACAATTTAAATTTAACCCCTAATGGTGCGGGGATTGCTGCACCCTTCTGCAGCTGTGTGTGTGCCTAGCCGTGGCCTTCTGCTGTTATTAAACAGTGAGCTGCTGTTTCTAAACAATGAGCTGCATTCCTTCTAATCCTAGTCATTTGCTAAGGCACCTGGTTATTGCCCCACTTAGCTTTTTGTTTGCTGCAAATGTGTTTTTACCACACAAACTGTAACTCTTCTACCTGCCTACCCATCCTACTTTTTTAAAAGGACAGCTTCTGCTGCAGATAAAAATATGTGCTTTACAGTGATGGCTGAAATGGGATAATTTCCATACATGACAGGGGACTACACTGAGCTCTGGGATTGTGCATATACGATTGCTTTTCCGTGCCTTCTGTTCTTGCATAAAATGTGAGAATGATTTCCCTCCACCAGGAAGGCACTGAGACTCCTATGCCACATTAAAATTTCTTCATAAAAACGTAATGGCTTCTGTGTAAATACAGTGATAGTGCACAGTGCAAGCAGTTCGGAATGGCCTGGTGTTCCATGCCTACTGTCTGAAGTTAAGTAGACACAGATTTTCTCTGAGATAATGTCTTTCTGTTTAGCGAAAGCAGTTTTTCAAGGCTTGGAATTTTATTTCTCTTAAGCATAGAGGTGAGAAGCTAATTGAAGGCATTAGTATATTGCTCTGAATATGATAATACATAATAACATGGACGAAAGCTTTCACTGATGCTGATCCTGAATGAGTGGCACTTGATTTTAGAAGTCAAATGACAGATGAGGGAGTCCCGATGGCCAGGAACGATCAGAGAAACCGGGCCCTGTGCTACTGTCAGGTTATGCAGAATACGCCACAGTGCATGATTAAAATTTTTGGACTTTGATTTGGGCGGTGTTGCAACCAACAAGCTGAGCTTCTGTAAAATGAAGTACTAAATCCCAGCATGTAATAGCTCAACTTCCAAGTTCGAGCCTCCTCCCACCACCAGCAAGAGCAAATCCAGTACAGCTTAGAAATCCAGTGTTCTAATAGCACAGTGCAATCTCTGAGCACTTGCACTTGCCAGTTCCGGGGCAGCTGTAACAATTCATCCCTAGTAAAGAGGGAAAAGCCCACTCCCAGTACAACTGTCCTGTTTCCCCTCTGCACAGACTCTGTCACTTGAGTTCAAGCCAGTTCATGAGACAGGCAGAAGATGAAAAGGCTAGCAGGCTGAACTGGTTCACCTTCCAGTGTGATGACCACTGCAGCTCATACAAGTGAGAGAGGGCCACTGAGTAGGAAGGACAGGACTACCCATTCCAATGGCTTTGAGCAGTCATGAGCATCTCAGCGTATTTTTTACTCGCGGCTGAAACTTCGTCTCTTCTAAAGGTGTAAAGGTTGTTACAAACCAGCGTATTTTATCACTGTTCCTCCAATGAAAGGAGAATTTAATATTACTGGGATTAACAAGATCAGAGAAATGCTTGCCATTAGTCAAGAGCTGATTCCTCATCTCCCTTTAAAATTGGGCTGTTTCTTATGCAAACAGTTCACGTACTAAGCAAGCAAGAGTAGATACTTTGGTCATAATAGCTTAAAATAGCAAACTTGCTCTATCTGCTTAAAGAAATTGTGGTATTTTAAACATCCATTTCACTGTTTGCTGGTAATTTCACTCCAAACATCAGGTACCTGTCTCAAAACCTGTGGTAGCATAAAAGCATAAAAGATGGCTTAGCTGTGCATGTTTTGTTACTTTATTTTATAGCTTTATTGAAAGTATAGATTATTTTTTTTTATTACTACTTTTCCCATGAGCCTCTGCTTCACTTTTTTTATATATTCAGGTCTTCTCAAAACATTTCATCAATGAACTACAGTAATAAAGAGTTGGCTATGTTGTCTGAGATCAGAAAAGGTGGGATACAGATTCTAGAGTTCAGAGGGCGTACAAGGCCACCTATTTTTAAAATGATTTTATGGAGAAAAGCAAGATACCAATTATACGTCCTCTGAAACAGGACAGATGCTTAGCTATCCACTGACTGAGTCCTCAAAATACTGCCCTTATGTTTTGCAGGATGTATCTGTCAAGTTTTTGTGATATGATAGCTTAAAGAAATCCCTTCTGTCCCAGCCTGGCCTTTATGGCTCGTACTTTTTGTATGATATGCTTTGAATGGAAATGTTTGATGGCATTTATCATGAGCCTGCCTTAAACTCTGATTTGATGCTTACACATAAATAAACAAGAATGTAAATTTGTAGAGAATTGTCAAAAATGCATTCATTAAAGATTTCCCCCCTATTAAATATATTTATGTAGCCTGCTCTAGCTAAGGAGTATAGACTTAATTTTAAGTCTTGGCCAAAGATGTGTGCCTCCATATACAGGACCTTTCTCAGTCAAGGAAAATCATATTCTAGATAGAATGATGTAATTTGAACTCATTTTAAGGACATAATATAAAGCCACTGTTTTTTTATAAATCCCCCAACCTGCTGCCTTACACTTAAAGCAAAAAGACCTTTTCTTTAACTAAATCTCCCCTTTTTTCCTCCATAGAGTTGATGTAACTGAAGTTCAGATAGCCATAACAATGCTGCTCTTGATCTCTGCGTACGGTGGAACCGCAATATGGGACTGTAAGGTGAGTGTATTGTGTGTTCGGAGTCCCTGTCGAGTTTGCAGTTCCTCTTAGGTGTTCACAGTCCCTGTGGTATTTGAAGCAAGCCAGTGGCGAGTACCCTCAGCACCTATGAGTTGCCTTATGTTCTGATCTTGCTTATTGTACACACTGGTTATTTCAATGTTGTAGTTAACTTAGGTATAATGGTGTGACTTGCTGTGCACAAATTTAGAGCTACACAGAGGAAAAAAAGACCCCATCTGCCACATAGGAATTTCTGATCTGGAACTAATACTCTGCAGTTACTTAGAGAAATATCTTTTGTTCTGGCTTTATTTCTTTAGTATATTTCATTGTAAGACATACAATTCTGTTCAGTCATTTATAGGATGCTTTATTTTAAAAATTAAAGATTAAATGCTTTAATCTGACAAAACCATAGGATGAAATTAGGGGGTTTTGGTTAAATAAACCATATTTACATGCCAATGGAGAGGTACTGATTTTTATGTCAGAGCTGACATAAATGTAAATAATAAATAAATTTGTAAATAAATTTGTATTCAAAAAGGTGTTTTCTGTCCAAAAGCATTTCTCTATCTCTGCCTTTTATTCTGATATTTAGAGATGCACTTTTGTGGATGGGATCAAAAGTCTATTAAATCTCTTCAGCCTTTTTAGGGTCTTTACTCAGAACTGTATAGTTCTGCTCAATTTCAGCACATGGAAAAGCTGACACCATTCCGTGCTATTGATAATGAATGCAAATTAATCCAAATATAAAACACAAAATAATTCAAATTAATTCACGAGTTTGACCAGTAATTGAGAAATGTTTAGCTAAACTTTATTGAAAAGCAATATGCTTTTATTCTATTTTCAAACAGCTTATTTTCATGTTACAAAATAAAGCAGGTGCATTAGACTTTAACTATAACTGATTTTTTCTACAGCATTATGCTGTATCTCAAAACAACCTATGTTCAAAAATATAGTCAATGGTTTCAATTTATTACTACTTTTGTTTGTTTGTTTTAAATCCTCTGCTGCCTTTGGAAGTTTCCTTGAAACTGCAGTTGATACTGAAAGGTAACTGTTTAATTAAAATTTGTATCTGGAGACTATTCTAAATGAAAGATACAGCAATACAAATAACCTGTGCCAAAACACAAAGCAGGCAGATGGTGTTTGTGTTTCCTGTGTTGTGATTCCCCCCTTCCATGCCTTGTTGGTGCAGTAGTCTCTGTCAGGTTTTTGCTTAGGTTGTGAAAATATGTGAAGGACATTGTAAGGAGAAACAGAGTAAGATCTCACTGAATTTCCAGACCAGAAATTAAATACTTGAAAGGTGAATTTAAACATTAGAAAATATATTGGTCATTCCCTTAGTAAGGAAACAAATTCCAAATGCTGTCATCCTGAGCTTCTTCCGAGGAAAGTGAGAGTTTGAATGAAACTGTTGTTTAGTAGTATCAGTAGCGTTTTTAATGACTTACAAAAGATGTTATCATTAACTTTTAATATCTTTCTCTTGTTTTTCCTGTTAAGGTCCCTTTGGTGGGTTTAGAACTGAAGTTTTTTGCAGTTTTTGGCATACTGTGTGGAACAGCAATTTCTTCTTTCAATTATTTCCGTGTCATCTTTGGTGGAGGGGTTGGAAAGAATGGATCTACAATAGCAGTAAGTTGCTTTAAAAATCCGAATGAGGTTTGAATAACACACAACCTGTAATTTATTGCATTTCAGGTGATCATAAGGTTTTTATCCATTTAAGCGTGTAATCAGACAAGCTTAGGAGTGGGGGATGGCTAAAACAAAGGCTTCATCTGCCTCCTCTCTACCTCTTACTGGGTTTCTTCTGTCACAAGAACCAGTAAGGAATTGGTTAGTGATCATTGCAGAGGGTGATAGTAGCATTGGCATAATGCTAATTAACTTCTCCTGAGTTTTGACAGCTCTGGTTTTGTTTTATGGCATTTGCAATACATATAAAATCTGGACCTTAACTGTGTGTCTGAAACCTAAGAAGCTTTCTGTCCATTTTGTATTCCAGGGAACAAGTGTTCTTTCACCAGCTGTGCACATTGGACTACTTATCACGCTGGCCATTGTGATCTATAAAAAGTCTACAACTCACCTGTTTGAAAAACATTCTTGCCTCTACGTCTTGACATTCGGTTTTGTGAATGCTAAAATCTCACAGAAGCTGGTGGTAAGGAATATTCTTTCAGTCCTAAACCTCCTAAAACTAAACTTCTTGGCTTAACACTTGTTGGATCAGTGGGTGCTATGCAAGTTTTCCCATTCTGCTCTGCCACTGTATTACCAGTTGCACTGTGATCAAAACACCAAACTAGACTCTGGCTTCTACTGAGAGACAATATATGACACTGATGCAAACATGTGGTTCTTGTTGTGTGTATTGGTTAGAAATTTCAGCTTTAACTTCTAAAACTATACTGTCTTTAGCATCATAACTGAGGTCCTTCAAGCCTTACTAATAGTGCTGTGATTTCTGATTTAATTACCTGAAGCAGGAATTTACTTTAATCATTAAAATGAAGAAATAAATTTTTCTATCTTTATCTCTTTTGTAATTAAAAACCTAATCAATGTATTTAAAAAAAAATCTGCTTGGATCTACATATTTGCTAACAACTAATCCAGCCAGTTGATTTTTATGGTGATATGTTGGTTTGGGTATTTTTTGTTGTTGGTTTTTTTTTTGTTGTTTGTTTGTGTGAGGTTTTAGTTGTTTGTTTTGTTTTTCTGGCATAGCATTTTTCAAACACGAAAAACCAGGTATTCTGCAGACTTTCTCACCTAGTGAGCTACTAACATGGTTCAAGACAGAATGCTGATAAGGACACTTAAAATTGAACTTGAGGCAGTTCACGTGTTCCATTAAACCCCTTGTCTCCCTTGCTCACTGAGAGGACCCCTGGGTCCTTGTAAACAGCAGGCATCACTGTATGTACGTCAGCTCACTCATGGATGCTTCTGAGCAACCGTCTTTCCCTTGATGCATTAGGTGTAGCCTTGAGGATAGTCTGCTCCAGAGACAAAATCCAGAAAGGTAGTGGGGAAAGGATTTTGTGGGTTTAGCTCTTGTAGTGTTCTGATGCCATTCAGGAGGTCTTGTCCTTCAGGCACTCTGGCGTAAAAAAGCTGCAGTAGAAACTAAGGCAGGACCAGGTGGGAGGCCCAGTGGAGACATGAGCCAAGGTCTGTGTGGATGTGCCAGAGGTGCTCTGTGGGCACCAACCCTGCATAGGTGTTGCACATCCCAGTAGATCTTAGCCAGGAATTGCTCCTCTCTTCAGCAGGACAGATGCATCCTCAGCTGGCTTAGAGCAGAGGCGTTTGTCAGCTCTCCTCTGGATGGAAGCCTCTGTGGTTTGTCTTGTCTTTAGACTTAAGAAGCTCCCAGGATTTTCTGTGAATTTTGCTGTTCAACTTGGTCTGTACTATGCCGAGACCACTTTGTTCACAGGAACCGATCAGTACTTTAATCATACTTGCCAAGTATCCACAAGCAAGGAATGATAGGGTGATTTCTTATGGCAGACTTGGCATTTAGCCTACCTTCCTTCTGTCATTTTTGAGCTTCCTGGTATGGACTTTTCATATGTCCTTTATTAGGTCTCCAGCTTCTTACACAAAACCTTCTTCTGCCTCTCAGTTAAAGGTGAGCCTAAGTTGTCTCTCAGAATACTAAATATGTAAGGATTAGAGTAGGAAGATATTCCCTCCCCTCCCTCCAGTAATCTATCTTTCTTCTTTTGGTCATTCTGTAAAGTGTCTCTGGGCGTACATCACTAGCTCTACTAAACAGTGAATACAAGGCTTGCCACCTCATCAATAGCCCAGGTTCTAGCTGGCTTTTGGCTGCGTGTGGACATTTTCAAGTTAGGCTTAGGAAAAGAAACTGTCAGGGAGCTGCAGGCCCTGAAACATTTATGAAGAACTGGGGACAGCAGGCTGTTCCTGGGTGAGGATGCCCTGTCCTTTTGTAACCAAGGTGGAGATTTTCTGGTAGCTACATTGATCTTGTAGTGGTGCATTTTTCTCTCTTGCTTTCTGGTTTTTGTTTTTTTTTTGTTTTTTTTTTTTTTAAACATCAGTGGCAGCAACAAGTATCCACAACACACGTTTAAGCATAGGTGGTAGATAGAAAGGTTAATGAGAAAAGCTTTGGTATCTAATTCATGTTATGGGGGATGTACCTGCCAGCAGTAATACAAGCCGTAAATTGCTGCCTGAGATGTATTTTTAATAGATTGTCAAATTAACTGTTTTAAGTAGGTATCATAAATCTAGGGCAATAATTAACCACAATCCTGATGATTTAACTGACATGTATAACCTTTGAAACTGGTACAAAACTGCTCTGGTGAGAAGCTGTGCTCTGACAGTCGTGGTTAAATACCTGAAACAGGTGAGCCGATTGCATCCCTGTGAAAAATCATTTACTGTTAGATGCAACATGTGTGTCTTATTGTGAGAGCAAGACACCTTCTTAACAACTAAGGGAAAGATACAGGAGTATGCACGCAAGACTGCTCTTTTCCTCAAATCTCTGTATTTCAGAAAGGTGGAATTAATACAGCTTTCTTCAGTGACATGCTAAGGATCAGCTGCCTTCTCTGAAGTAAATTTCCCGTACCTTTAAGAATTGCTCGCAGAGTTTCCTAATGGATTTGAGTCTGAACTATTTTTGCTTGAAAAAACTTTTTGGAATTAATGAAATAAGTTGATGTTGCAGGGGGCATTCCTTTTTTATTTTTGTCTTTTTTTTCTTTTTTATTTAAAACATAGGTGGCTCACATGACAAAAAGTGAAATCAGTCTTCAGGAGTCTGCATTTATTGGGCCGGGACTTCTGTTTTTGGACCAGTACTTCAACAGTTTCATTGATGAATATATTGTTCTATGGATAGCATTGGTAAGTGTTTTGGTTTATACTTGTCATCTGGAGCGTACTTAAAGGAATGGATTGAGAACAGTCCCATGTCTGACTCACTCAGGTTTCAGCTGTGGCTGTGGAGGGAGTGCCAGGGTACCATGTAAACGTGTATTTTGGGAGCTGACAGGCTTGCTTTCCTTGAAGCAGAGATGTGAAAGTAAATGTACAGGTCTCTGTACATGAACTTTAGTTCATGCGATATGCTCAAAGTTATTCTGCTAACTGCAGACTAACAGACTTTGACTTTGGAAGTGTTTAATGATGCTTGGGTTTGGAGTTGGTGGGGTTTTTTTCTTCTAAAATAGACTCTATCTATGTGTTAAAAGGCTTGATAAACGTCACCTGGGATTAAAGTGTAGATTAATTTATAGTACTGACAGTTTTTAAAGTAAGATATTTTGTAACCTGTTTTGTTTTGTTCTTTTGAAGTTCGTATCGTTGTTTGATATGCTGAGATATGCCACTGGTGTATGCCTACAGATTGCTGCTCATCTTCATATACATGTCTTCAGAATTCCATCTCATCAAGCTCCTGAACAGGTTCAAAACCATAATGACTGATTAAATAGGTCAAGGACAAGAGAAGAAGCAGTTAGGGGAAGGTTCAATGAAGCAGCCTCTCTGCCTTGGGGAAGACAGATTAAGCTTTTCAAAAGAATATTTTTATGAGAAAGCTCGCTCTATCCCAGACAGCACCAGATGGTAGAATTGATAAATATGAACTCCTGGAGACTCTATTGTGATCACTACTTGTGAAAGAGGATGTTTTTCCCCTGGGTTCTAGACATTACAGCTATCATTTTATAGCATGAATACCATGTTTGAAATTTTTGCGATTTCCTGTTCAGTTACCGTAATTCTGTACTTCTGGTCTGGTGAATGTAGACTGCAAACCAAGGTGTTACCAACCAGAGTTCCAAGTGGAATTTCGCTTTTCCCTAGACCAAGGGACTAATCTTTTAGCATTAGCCTCTCAAGTCTTCTTGGAAGCAGTAGGTACTATATTATTAAGACTGGTAAAGTGAGGCATCAGTGAGGTAAAACTCTGCTCTGGTATTTCTAAGGAGCAGGCTCCTGGATCAGTAGGATGAAGGAGGTACAGCTCAGGAAAGTTTTCTTCTATTTCTCAATACTGTTGAGTGAGTGCCTTTAGGATTCATCCATTCTCTACTATCTAAGGACATAGCCAACTGTTAGTAAATAGAGTTGTAGCTTGTATTTTCTTTCAAGGCCAGTTCCTGAGTTTGTGGTCATAAGGTTTGCCTCATTGTGTACTCCATCGTCATCTAGACTAGAGGTAGCTGTGTGCTTCCAGGACACTATTTTTACATACCCTAACTTACAAGCTGTGAAACTCTACAAGTGAATGCTAAAGTTCTCTGATAAACCTAAATGACTGTGACTGACTGTGACAATGCAACCCACTCCTATGTCATTCCCTCTGAATTATGTTTGCTATCATAGTGTCCATCTACCTTACACTACCTAGTTTGTCTTGTAGCTGTTACCTCAAACTCAATGGAACTAAACCCTAACGTACAGTAAGGCTCTCCAAGAGAGACGGTCAGGCCCCCTCTTAGCCTTTTTCCCACTGGCTAACATCATATGCCTAGCTAAAGGGCTGCTGTTATCATAGAGTAGCTGCTGATCTGTACGAGCAAATTGTGACTTGTACACAAAACCTGTAACCTTAAGCTCCTTTAGAGGTACTATTTGAAGATGATATTTGTAAAAAAATGTTGAATGTAAAGTGTCCATTACTGCTTGCAGTTGCCGATTCATAGCTGAGCTGTGAGTTTATAAAGTCCTTCCTGAACTGTACAATAAAGAGTGCTATGGTTTGTGTTAAAAATTTTACCACTGCCGCTTCCTAGCTGCACTTAATTAACTCAAAACAACTTCCTGAGCTGTTCAAGGAACTTCAGATGTAGGGTATGGCCTGTTAAATTTTGGGGGGAATAAAATGCCATTTGCTACACTCCTGTCTAAGAAGAATAGCCTGATACACTTGAGGGAAAACTGTAACAGTTAGAAAAGGCTAGCACTCTAGGTGACGAATCATTCCAAATGAATACTACTGCTCCTGTTTGAGATTGGGAAAGACACAGCATGGCTTGAATCCAGGTCATGGGCAAACAGAAGAGAAGAGGGTAAAGAGCATTTCAGTTTGTCTGAATACTGTAAGCAAATTAACCACCTGATGAAAAGACACAGGCAACTTTCTCAGCATAAGAAGGGTTGGTTTCCCAGAACGATCCGTATAGGTCGAAGTAGCTTTAAGGATACGATTGAGGTATGTGGACGAGAGGAGAGTAATGCAGAAAATTGGTCAGAAAACCAGAAACATGAGGCCATACTAAGAAATAACACCAGAAACGTGATGCAGTAGTAAAAATAACCTAGTATGGAAGATAGGAAGCAAAAAGTGTATTTCAGAATCAGCCTCAAAGGGATGAGATTTAGCAGCACAGTTACAAATTAGCATAGTTACCTGTTACCCACCAGTGGCCCAATCATCATTCTAGTGAGGTGACTTCTGTGCTTGCTGCTTCTCCAAGTCCTAGCAGCTGCTGAACAAAAACGAGCTCCACACCCATTGCTTGTTGGACTTCAGTTTCCGGGAGTCAGCCACTGCTAATCTGGCTCCCAGAACTGGAGAATAATCATCAAATCGTTCTGAATGCAAAATACTAATAAGTTAAGGAGTAGAATCTGTAGGGAGTGGTTTTGAAACATGTTACGAAAAAATCACATTTATGTGTGGATGGGTTTTGTTTTCTCTAGTATTGTATTAAAGCTAAGCATTAAATTTGTTAGGAACTGCCTGATTTGTATAAGTGGATATTCAGGCATAATGGTTTTCTGTAAAAACAAACTGTATTCAAGCTAAGCTGATAGTTTAATTTATACTGATAGATTGTAATGATACAGGAAAGAGAAATGTTTTATCTTTCAAACTTAGACCTCCGTAAATTGCTAGTCATTTGGAATTGCAAAAAGTAATATTCTAATTCAAAGGCTTGTAATAACTTGTATTAAATCAATGAGCTAGATTTCCTAGCAGTGGTTCTACAAGAACTATAGACCCCCAAATGCATAATGTTTAATTACGTTTCCTTGAGCAGATGTTATCTAAAGCTTGGATGCTCAGCTCATTGTTCAACTGTAGTAGCCTCGTTTTTCAACAAATTACAGCAGTTCATGAAAATCTCACTAGTACAAAGATATTGCAGTGCCTGGCCTAACACGAGAGTTAACAAAACTTACTTTAATTTACCATAACAACACATCATGAAGCAGGCTTACATGAGCCATGTCCTACTCTGACCTTTTATAATTGCTGATGTGTCAGCAGCCTCAAGGGTGAAACTATGAAAATCTTAGACTGCAGCTTGTGAAAAATGTTTCTCTTTGCAAAACTGACCTGAAGGCCTAAAGTTATTATGTAAAATCTGGGTACTGCATTTTTCACTCATTCTGCCCATTGTTTACAAAAAGTGGAACAATTTAAACAGTCCAATGCTCCTGAGAGCAACTACAAAGTAGTTAAAAGATTAAGTAGACAGACAGTAAATGGTTTGGGGCCCATACGTTCCTCCAAAGTAACATTTATTAATATATGTTCTCACAACAAGATTAGAACAATCCACGAGAGGATTAGTTAACTAATAGGAACTTTAAAACATATAAATCTTAACATACTTCTTTATGGCTAATGTGTACACTTGTATCATGTTACTTAGGTACAAGTTGTTTCTCCATTGAGCCATCAGAATAACATGGACTGAAGAGACTTGCGAACAGTTGCCATCTCCTGCTGTTGCTGTTACAAGAAAAGGAGATAATATTGAACAGATGCCATATTGTTATGATTCGTTTGAGCTAATTAAATGAATGTCAAATGACTTTTTTACAGAATGTTCTGGTTTTGCATTTAACATCGATCTGATACTTACGGTGTCCATCATAATCTTCTTCTGCAACATAGCCATTTCTTTGCGAAGTTCACTTTGTGCACCAGCTAGAAGGTTTTCATTGCTCTTTTCCATCTCTTCCAAGCTCTGAAGTAAAGGATAATCTTAATTCAGGAGTGTTCAATGTCAAAGGATTAATTTAAAACAAAACATTACTCAGACTACAATTTAATTTTTACAGTCGGGGTTGTCACTGACAGTGAGTTCTGTTGCCCACTTGACAAATCATACATTCATAGTCCAGTCTACATTTCCATTTAAACAAGATGAACCTTGTGAAGAAAACAGTCCCCTCCACTCAGCATCTGGGAGGTCTCAGCTAGTTATCCTACATTTCACTAAAGAGTTCTACAAGGAAATGGTTAAAACAGAGATGTCAGGAATGAGAGGCATTTAATATTATTATGACAGCCTGGGAGACTTGGAAGTAAGGAGCATAAAAGCCATTAAATTCCTTTCTCTTTGCACACTTCTCCCCACATAAGCCAAGTAAAGCTCACTGGTTATCTTCCCTTTTGTACATACAATTATGCCTAACTCTATGTATGTGTGTAGTTGAATTTTCCTTGACATGCTTATTTGAGGCTTGATTTCAACCTTTGATTTTTCTCCTCAAATAAGATCAAAAGTAATCTTTGACCTTCTGTTCAGTTTTTCCATCAATGAAGATGTTTTTCTCATTTGGGAAGTTATTTACCAATGCCTCTGTAATACCCTCTGTAAATTTCAACCATCTTAAACTAAGAGTCAGTTGATTTCAGACTGATACCGAGACTACGAGACTTGAAAAAAACCACCCAAATCTATCATAACTAACTGAAATCTCTAAAAGAGACCAGCTACAATATGATAGCAAACAGAGCTAGGTTTTGTCAGAAGATATCCAAGTTCACTGTTTTAAATACATACCAAAAATATAAGTGAATAATTAAGACAAAATTCTGATGATTTAACTGACATAATATAACCTTTAAATTGGTACAAAACTGTGTTCTGTTGAGAAAGTATTCTCGGAGGGTTGTGGCTAAATACTTGAAACGGGTCAGTTGATGAAATCCCTGTGAAAAAACATCTAACTATTAGATAAAACATGTATGTGTGTATAGAAAGAACAAGCCACGTTCTCAACAAATAAGGGAAAGGCTGTAATTTTCATTAAATAAACCTTACATCTCTGTAGTTCATAAAGATTGAATTAATACAGGTTTCTTCAGTGACATGCTAAGGATCAGCTGCCTTCTGTGAAGAAAATTTCCCATACCTTTAAGAATTGCTCGTAGAGTTTCCTAATGGTTTTGAGTCTCTGACCTTGTACTATTCTTGCCTGTTGAAAAACTTTTTGGTGCTGACGAAATACATTCTGAAGCAGAAGCAAAAGAAAAAAAAAAAATCACCTTAGTTAACTAAAAACACTTGGACAGGAACATTAATGTCATGTATCAGAATCAGAAATTCTGCCTTCACTGGATATCTGGGTCAGATAATGTAGATCTCTGCCTGGAAACTCATCCACCCTCTTATTAACGGAAGAATGACCCATGACTCTATCAACTTCCTGAGGTCCCCTCCAACCTGAATTATCCCTATGAAGATTGCTATCCACCGCAGCTCCTGAGGGAGTCCCAGGCAAATATGTTGCCTAGGGAAAAGCAACACTTGCAGATGCATTGGGAGTACAAATGCAGCAACATCACGTGATTACATTCCATTGTGTAGCTCATATGGCCTTTCAATGATCCAATTCTCGTGCATTTATTATATGCAGGCATATTTTTAAGCAGTGCATGCTACAAGACAGCTACTTTCCTTTACTCCTTTGTTCCCTAAACCCAAAGACTGTGGATGCACAGAAACAGCACACTTCTCCATAAATGGCCTTGACTTTTCTCAAGTCTTATGCTGGTCTAGGGCATCACTTACTGACATTTATAAACTTGCAATGAAGTATAAATGCAGTCCACTTCAGAATACATTCCAAAGTGTAAACATTTACAGTTTGAGAGCAACCAAACTTGAATGATTTTATTTTTTTTTAATTATAAGGTAAACAATCATATGTTTGTTTAAACTGCCTAAACAACAATATTCCCTCCTTGTGAAAATACCATGAAACTCATGCCATGCTGGAAACTCACCGCTAGTTTTTCTTCCTGCTCCTCTGCTTTCTGCACATCAACATCCCATTGCTGAAATAAAGTCAGGAACTGCTGCGAGAACTCGTGGTATAGCTTCTGCCTATAAACAGACATGAGCCGTAAGTATAACGAATGCTACAAGGAATTACAAGGAAAGCTAAGGTTCAGTGAACACGTGGAGCAGAATAAAAGGAGCCGGCATAGGTAACGAAACAGGTTATTCTGACATCTGGCCCTAAAGGAATACTGTATGTTTGGAAAACCTGACACACATACGTGCGTGCACGTACACAAACACTTTCTGAGTGGATGTGGTTTCCATACATATAGGGAGACTGTAGTCATATGCAGAACTCAGGCTAAGAAAAATACAAACTAAGAAAAATACAACTTCTGTTTCCAAGTGTCAAGTTTTTCTAACCCAACTACAGATCTTGGCTTTAACACAAGAGGTTTAAAATGAAAGACTGATTAGCTCATTATGCTCAAGTTTCTCTATGTAAACTTAATGTCAAAGCAAGTTTCAAATATATGTATCTAAAGTCACCAAGGTAGTTACAAATACTGCTGACTTTCAGGTTTTTAGCTGCATCATTTCTCAGTTTGCTCCACCTGTAGTGTCAGATGTAGGAAGTAAATATGCCTGAAGAGCTAAGAGGAATGTTATGTAGGGTGGAAATTTACAATGTGAAAATGAAAATTATTTTAGAATGCGATAAAAATTTTACTGAACCTATTTCAGTTTTCACATTGAAACAAAATTCTAACTGAAGTGGAAAAAATAAAAACACCGGTTTAAAGAACAAAAATAACACAAAGGTCATTCTCCATAAAGATCAAGCAAAAGTAACACCAGCTCTTTAAAGTACCTTCCTCTTAAAATTCCAAATCTTAAGTTTCTGCATTCAAAAGAGAAAGCACTGTGCTAAAGTAGTACTGTCAGTTTAAGCAGGGGGACACAGCTGGGGGCAGCAGAAACGGAGGACCTGAGCAGATGCACTAAATAGCACTTGCTATTTAACTGACCAACTATCCATGCTGTGACACAGAAAGGGAATTTGATTTCACAGGTCTGAAAAACAAGGGTAAATGTTACCTTTCCTCTTGCTGTGTTTTCCAAACATGTTCTATCTTCTGGTTACTGGTTTTGAGTGAGGCTTTTGTATACATTTCTAATCTTTTCCTCTTAGCTAAAAGAGCCTTGTTAATGTCAGCTAAAAATCAAAGAATATTTAGAAATTAAGCATACTGAGATACATTGTGCCTATTATTAAAAATAGTGATGGATTAACGCTTTGGAGAAGGAAATGAGATGTGTCTTAATGGAAAGAAGCTAATATGGTCCAGGCTTCTGGCTGCTGTGTTCAGTGTCCCTTAAGGTGCTGTTGGCACTGGTGCGAGTGCTGCTTCCCCAAGCCACACACACGCCCTAACCAACACCTGGCTGCCAGAGCTGCAACTGCTTGTTGCCCAGGTCCACTACTCCAGCATCTGCTTCGAGTTCCACCTCTCTCACATGCCAGACAAAATAGGACCTAGCATGATGTGTCTCCACTTTAGCTGCTTTCATTCTCTGGGCAGGACAGGAGGTCAGACTGTCTCTGAGCAGACACAGTACACCCTGAACTGAAACGATCCAGCTACAGGGTAGCTGCAGTGCTTCCATTACATACTTTTAAATCAGCTCCTTACAGATGGTCATCACATGTTCCCCTTCTACTTATTATGGTGCAACATGCCGCCCGCAGGAGCACATTAACGGGTGTGTCACAGCAATCTTAAGGCATTTCAATCAGGCAGGGCACAACCAGCTC
>JANHFX010014071.1:0-13656 GCA_027560015.1 Chloroceryle amazona | reverse complement strand
CGCCCCGCCGCCGGACCGCGTTCACATTGGCCGGGCGCGCCGCTGGGCATTGTGGGGATTGTAGTTCGCCCGCGCCCGGAGGGGCCGCGGCCCAAGCGCCGCGGTGCCCGCGGAATGGGAGCTTAGTGAGCGGGCGCGCCGATTGGAACGTCCGTCCATCGGCAACTCGGTGGCCGTCCCGGCTCCGCGGTGGTCCCGAGGGCGACCTAAAGCCAAGTGCGGGCCGTGATCGGAGCTCCCTCCGCAAGGCTGCTGCTTCCTTCCCGGGCTCCAAACCTCCGCGCAGTGGGACGTGCCGGCAGTAGCGCGTCCCTCCATCTGTCCCAGGGCTGCCCTCATGGTAGCAATGTCCACGCTGGTAAATTAAATATACTCGTGACTGGCGTTTGGTACTGCAGCAAACTGGCACAGTACAGTGCGATGGAAGATGCCGGGAAGCCCCTGCTGCTGTGTCGCGAGGTTAAGACTGGACTCTCGCTGTTTAACCTTCCTCTCAGAAAGAAGTCCAGGTGCAGCTGGAGCTGGTCTTAGCCCCCATCTGTGAAGAATTCAGACCCTCGGTTCCACCACAGAGCCGGTTTATTTCAGCTCAAGCTCCGAGACGTTTCGCTGTGCCTTTTAAGGCCTTACAATCCCCTACATGAAGTGTTCACACACCTGTCCATGCAACATGCACAGAATTCCCGTCCAATTGCCTTATTTAATGGTCACTATTCCTCTACAGGGATTGGAGTAGCATCTTTTAAATTTTACCTGCTCATGTAGTTTCATTATCCTCCCATCTTACCTGCTCCTAGATCTCTGTTTTCTGTTGGCTTTGGATGGAATGGTTTCTTTCTTTCTTTGAAGGTCTTTTCCTTGAATTACAGGTTTGGTCCAATTTATCTTGTTGTGCAAGACTCCCAGTACTTCTTCATTTCGACTAAGCTAAAGCTAAGTTGTGGTTTGCAAACTAAGGCCTCAGCACTCCAGTCACTCATGCTAAGCAAAGCAAACCAAGTTTCAACTCCACCTAAATTTAAGTGATTACACCATTAATTCTAATATTCTACAAGTGAACTATTTAATTCTCCAATAAATATCCTCTTAAACCCCAGAATGTCCAAGCTGGTTCTTGATTTTCATCCTATGCTGACACCTGAAAGGTGAATGGCTATTTTCTGGGAGGAAGCCATCCCAAAACCAAACCAGTGACTGCTCTAATAACTTTAGAATTAGAAGACAATGACATAGCGACAGTCAAGTTTTCACAGTCGAGAGATGGTCAAGAGCATTTCCCAGCAGTTTGCCAGCAAAGATTTTACCAAAATATTGTATTATCAGTCTCACAGAGGTGACTCCATCATAGGGAAAATAGACATAATGGACACTTGTAAATTTTATTACCAGTCTTTGAGTGTCACATCAGATCAAATCCTTCTGCAAAAGCCATGTTCAATTCTGTCTGCCTAGGCTCTTCAGCTTGAGATGCTGCTTTTTTTTTTTAAAAAAAAGGTGTTTCACAGAAAAAAAAAAGGCAGTAATACAGCTCAGTGTAGATAGAGACAAGAGATAAGAGTAAGATAGAGACAATGAGGATAGAATGACATGGACTAAGAGAATCATAGAATCATTAGGGTTGAAAAGGACTTCTAGGATCATTAAGTCCAACCTTCATCCTAACATACATCTATCTATCTATCTATCTATCTATCCATTAGACCTTAGCCTCAAGTGCTACATCGACTATTTTTTACTTCAGGATCAGGACAAGGGGCCAGTGTGCAGATGAGTAGGGTCCAGGGAGACAGAAGTCTGTAGGGCAGGCCAGGAACAAACTTGGCTGATAATGATCATGTCTGACTTGAATCAAGACCTAGTATGTTTGGGGAAATGACTAAGAAACCCAAGAGGAAACACATAAACTTTTGTCCAGTTTCTTGTGGCTGCTCTGGATGTGATAACCATTTGCAATAGTAACTTCCTCTTAACTGCCACATGTAGATGCTACTCATAATCTGTTCACATTGCTGCAGCTTGTTCTGAGGCTGACATCAACTCATGTTAATTAGCTGAAGAAACATACCAGATTTTTCTGGAAGTATCCATACTTTTTCAGACTGTCTCTCACACTTTTTAGGCAGTTTAAGAGCTGTATAGGTACCACATCTATACAGTGGATTCGCTGAGAGAATTCTTCTGTCTTTGTCTTCAGCCCAGAAAACTCTTCGTCTCTTCATTTTTGGCTCTTTGCTCCACTCTGAGACTCATGGCTACACCAAAGGATATTTTAATCAGGCCACACCGTTGCATATGCTTGTGACACGGATGGCTTTTGGCATCCTTAACCTGATGTAAAAGCCATAATCAGTTTGAGGTGTTCTTCCGTATGTTCTGCATATGCATAAATCATATATTTGGAAAGTGTTGGGGCCATGCCCACCTCCGGTGACTAATGACCTCACAGCCAAGGACCATAAGAAAGTGACAGGTGTTGCCAGTGAGTGGTTGCCAAAATAAGAGAACAAGGAAATGCCTTGTTGAAGGAACAGATTCATCCTGTAAGAAATCCTCCTGCTGTGGGGTAAACAATCTGCTGTTCAGCCTCTGGCAGTGGGGACTCTGGCTGTCATCTCTGAAACACCTGCTACTTCAGATGACTGTGAATGTGTTGGAGAGGACACTGCCTCAAGGGTCCTCCCTGAGTTCATCAGTGGTCAATCCAGCCTTCAGTGCAAGAAGTATTGTGCATAGGAGCTCACAGCTGGTAGTGGTCAGAAGCTGCTCATCTAGGCAGAGATGACATATGTGAGCAGGATACTGAGCAGGATAACTGAAAGTTTTCTCCTAAGATATTGACTTGCTTTGCTGCTTTCTCTACCCAGCTGTTGCACTCAAGGAGATGGTGTGTTTTTCAGCAATAGACCATGCCAGTGCAGGTGACAGAACCTGGCAGAGGAGACCAACAGGGGTACCTGAGGAAACTCCTCAGCATGTAGAAGCCCTCTGATTCCTGAATCCTTAGAACAAATCACAGTCCAGGAACACAGGAGGACATATGTCAGAACACATGCAATGCTGACTGTCTCCAAATCATTTAAATATTTTGTTTTCTCCAGATGATTGTGTTACTATGAATGACATGCTTGCCTTGAAACTGAAAGGATGTCTTGGAGATGTGAAGGAACTGGGAACATGGGCTTATGTCTTGGTAGTTGGTGGGAAGTATCCAAAACCGTCTGAGGATATGTTCTGTAAAAAAATAAAACAAACAAAAGAGTTACCTCACCTTCAGGATCTTATTTCCAACATCTTTATCCATGAAGATTGGTAGCAGTAGGAGACATTCCCGTTTGTCTTACCTGGACTCTTCACTGTGATGTAGATAAGCTGGCTGCCCATGTCTTGGACAGGCATAAACTCTGCTGGGTGAAACACTGTCTGGATGGCTGGGACTCCTGTTTAGCACCTTTATCAATGATCTTGGTGAGGGGATTGAATGCACCCTCAGTAAGTTCAGAGATGACACCAGGTTGGGAGGGAGTGTTGACCTGCTGGAGGGTCTACAGAGGGACCTGGACAGACTGTATTGAAGGGCCAAGGCCAATTTTATGAGTTTCAACAGGGCCAAGTATTGGGTCCTGCATTTTGGTCACAGCACCCAGGCAATGCTACAGGCTTGGGGAAGAGTGTCTGGAAAGCTGCCTGTCAGAAAAGGACGTTGGTGTATTGATTGACAGTTGTTTGAATATGAGCCAGCAGTGTGCCCAGGTGGCTAAGAAGGCCAATGGCATCCTGTCCTGTATCAGAAATAGTGTGGCCAGCAGGACTAGGGAACTAATCCTGCCCCTGTACTTGGCACTGGTGAGGCCCTACCTAGATTACTGTGCTCAGTTTTGGGCACCTCAATACAAAAAGGAGATTGAGGTGCTGGAGCAGGTCCAAAGGAGGGCTACAAAGCTGGTGAAGGGTTTGGAAAACATACCCTATGAGGAGTGACTGAGGGAGCTGGGGCTATTTAGTCTGGGGAAGAGGAGATTGAGGGGACACCTTAGTGCTCTCTGCAAATACCTGAAAGGAAGTTGTATCGAGAGCAGGGTTGGTCTCTTGTCACTGGTGACAGGTGACAGGACAAGAGAAAACGGCTTCAGGTTGCACCAGGGCAAGTTTGAGTATTGGGAAAAACTTCTTTACAGAAATTGTTGTTAATCACTGGAACATGATCCCCAGAAAAGTGCTTGAGTCGCCACCATCCCTGTATGTGTTTAAAAATCATTTGGATGTGATGCTCAGGGACATGGTTTAGCGGTGGGTTGTTAGAGTTAGGGTAGTAGGGTTAGGTTGAGGGTGGACTCGATGATCTTGAAGGTTTTTTCCAACCTGAGTAATTCTGTGATTCTACGGTGCACAAACCTGGAAACTAATGGAACGAGGACTCTCTTTGCCTGACAAAGTTCTGTTTCTGCACAGAATTCAATCTGTGTTGCCATTAATCCTCTTCCAGGTTTTGGCTTGAAAAGGTTGCTTTTCATGAGTCTATATTCTAATGTTATAAACAGGCTGATTGAAAGGACAGTCCAGAACCATAGACTCTTTTCTCTATTCCCCTATGGAAAATGTTATGTTACTGTAACTGTGACTGTTTTAGGATTAACAAGTGCCAGGGCATGAACATAAGAAGCAAGTTGTTTTTTTGTTGTTGAGTGTTTGTTGTTGTTGTTTGTTTTGTGGACTGGAATGGTATTAAGAAACAATTCTGGTCTATGTCTACAAAAATAGAAAACCCTTTCCCTCAGCTCCCATCCTATTTCAGAGAGTTTTCTTGAAAATTATTTTGGTCTACTAGCCAAGCTATGCCTTGGACCATAATTATAACAGGCAAAGACTACTTGGCAAGCCTGGGTCTCCCCAAACATCCAGATTAGTCTGTAAGGCACCTGCATGAGCAAATGAGGCTCTACTCAACGTGCTGCCAGCTGGATATGCAGAGAAGCAGTCGTCAAGCCTGGGATAGTTGTCTGACAATTAAAAGGCAGTGTATAATCTGAAGAAATACCTAAGGGCATTTTGCTCAACTAAGAAGTGATTGTGGACCTTAATGTTAACTTCTGGACTTTAATGTCAATTTGACTACTATGACTAAGAATGTAAATTCTATTATGTAAATCTAAAATGCCAACACTGTTTCTCTTCACACGTGCCTTAGTGCTGTTGAGAATGATACTGTAAGAGGTAGTCCTCCAGTACCATGTCTGTACAGATCAAAAAAAGATGTAAGAACTGGAAGCTCCTAACTACGTACTGGCCACTAGGTTTCATTTTTGTTGTAGGCGGAGGGTTGATTGGAAATAGAGAAGAACATAATAGACCAGATGATTCAGTTTCCAATTTATTCACTGATTTTGATGCTTACTTACCCTGTCAAGCATGAGACATTCACCTCTCAAGCCCCACAGGGATTGAAGATCCCATTAGCCTTTTTCATCATCAAGCCTGAATTGTTATGTCAAGTGAGAATCAAGTGCAGCAGTCTATGCACAGTATATATCCTTTTTTCTCTTGCACCCAACCTCTGGAGGAAAAACAATACATGGATGAAGAACAGCTGATACATGTTCTGCTTCAACAAGGCAGGACCAGTGTTCCTGAAATTTGCAGCCATGCTTTTGCAGTGAAGGTACAGATACAATTTCTATTCCACAGCTATGGAATATTTTTGGATTCTTTGCTGATTCTGAGCTCTCACATAAAAAACATCTGTTAATAACGGTTTTTATAATTTCTGTTTGGCAGGGTAACTCTATTCCATCCTGGCAGACAATGATCAGGCCTCAATTATTCACGTCTTCCTCACCTCTTGGCTGAGCTAGGAAATGTGATACATTTTAGGCACAAAGCCTTTAGCACTTGCAAAATTCCAAGTACACTAGAACTCTGCACTTTATCTCATTGACAACACATGCTGGTGTGAACACATAAAAACCTTTCTAATGGTCTCTATCTGAATTTCATGTAGGATCAAGGCTTTTGCTTTTGTTTTTAAAGAAATTTGTGACTTGGCTGCAGAACTTATAAAATAATGCCCATGTTTCTGGGAGGGAAGCCACAATTAATGCAATGAAGCTTTCTGCAATAACAGGACAGTTCAGCCGGACAGAAGAGACCAAACTTCTTCAGAGGCTAACATGAGATTCTGGAATTAATTCCCCCAGGAACCACAGATCATCACAAGCCTTCACCAGCTTCTACTCTCACTACAAAGCACATTCTTTTGGTTTTGTCTCTTCTGGTATAAATGCACAGCAACAATAAAAATAAAACAGGACAGTTGTTTCACTAGGGAGAGAAAGAGAACAAACACCACCTGACAGATGTTAGTTGTGTTATTTGGAAGGCACTCAGATACATGGATGACACTGAGATAAAGGAACTTAGACTAAAAGAGGTAGAATAAACCTATGGTGTAAATTTACATGAACTCCTGGTGCAACAGGCACCTGTCCCCTCAAAACTGATGAGGTTGTCAAACTGAGTTCACACAGACCATAGAACAGCTGTAAATCTTAAGTGAATCTAATTAGGAAACAAGAAGTTCCATCAGCAGCATTGCTTAAGGTAGATTCTCTGCCATTACAAAGGTTTTTGTCCCAGTCAGGATACTCTTCGCATCGCTGACTTCTGCCCAGCTCTACAAAAATCTGCTGGGTCTTGAGACTTATAGCTTTTTTTCAGCTTTGGCTGAAAGAAGTCACTTCTGGTTCTAAATATCTAAATGAGGCAAGAGATGCTGATTACACAAACTCTGCACAGAAAATTATGTTAAAACCTCAACACAGAAAAATGACAGTGTTCTGTAAAGCCAGCTTTATTAGGATAGGAAAACAATATAGAAAAATAAAGGGTTCCTGTAAACACAAGATCAATTAAGCTAACATTTCACTGGAAGATTAAACCTTATGATAAAAGACCTACCGAACACATATATAACAAGCAGACCATCAAGAGGCAAACACACATAAACAGTGCTTTTTATAATTTCAGAAATAACCATCAAGAATCAGCATTGTAGCATGACTTTTGTTATAAATAACCCTTCAACGGTTTTTTAGAAAAAAATATAACTGTTCTTTCTGTGTCACAAAATATATCTCAAGCTATAAAACCAGTACAAATATTTTCCTAATATCAAAACCACAGTGTTAGATCCAGATGAGTAAAAAACATAGATTGCTTAAGAATGCTAATAAATAACTTTACTAAAAACTTACTGATGTTAAAAATATTTCCTTTAAAAACTGTTCTATCCAGAACTTAAATCTTTAAAGATAGTGCTTACATAATACAAAAGTAGAGGTTTTCAGACATAACTATTGGTATATTAGAGGCTGGCTGAGTTAAGAACCTGATTGTTAATGGTGCCATCCAGTCATGCAGATTTGTGGTACTTCTGAGCAACGCCATAAGGAACATGAGCAGCGATGGTGCCTAATTTCTGTGCTCCTTCGACGTGAAACATCTGGTCATCAAAGAAAATGTGAGGGCGGATTTTCACCAGAATTGGTCCTTTAGGAGCTCCTGCTAGGAAAAGAGCCTCATCGATTTCCAGACCCCAGCTACGAAGAGTCTTCAGCACTCTGGCTCCAGAGCTTGCTGCACTTCTGGCTGTGACGAGGAAGGTTCTTATGGGACAATTTAATCGTTCATTTTTTGCATAGAACTTCTTCTGGAGTTTTCCTAGGTCTTCCAGAAAACCTTTCAAAGGACCCTGAGTATGAAATACCAGAAGCATATTTAGTATTTGTCCACAAATACTAAAACCATTCTTTTGTTTTCACCAGGTTGCCAGTTACATAGATGATTCCTTCTCTTAATGCTGTGCTACTCAGCAAATGCTCTATCTAATGTGTCCAAATGGGTCTGTGCCTTCAATAGGAATTAGGAAAAAGTTAAAACCATAATCCTACATCGTATGATCAGTAGAAAACTGCTTCTCACTAGGGCTTATAACATCTCTTATAAAAATAACTATAGTATTTAACATTAATAAAATGTCATTTAAAAACACTTAATTCTTGTTGCTATGAATCATGAGTTGCTTTTTTTTGTGTGTGCAAAAACCAGTAAGAGACCTAATTACATAAACATCACTGAACTCTTTCCAGATTCATTAAAATATTAGAATTACAATCTGATTAAAAGGAGTAAATGAAAATTTGAGTTAAACTGCAATATACTGCCCTGTCCATTACTTCCATAAAACAAGTTTTTAATTTTTAATTTATGTAATTCTTAACAACAGCAGAACTGTTTTATAAGTATAAGCTAATTGCATAATTCCACTTGGGTATGAGCACAGACATTACCCTCTTTCAATAATCAGAATATCCCAGTGTTTGAAAATAACGTTACCTACACAATCTGATAATGAAATAAAATAAAATAAAGGAAATCAATAGTAGCCTTTCCTTTTTCTAATGATACAGTTAAAATACAAAAATGCAGTTCTCTTAGTGAAGTGTGAGATATGGCAAAAGGACTGCAATAGTGGCTTTTTTAATGTCAAATATGCATTTTAAAGATTATCTCTGAAAAAGGAAATAAATAGGGCAAACAGCTTCTACAAAGAAGAATACATATACGCTGGGGAAGCTGGAGAAATACAGCAGCAGGGAAAATTAACAGATGCTTTGAAAACTCACTGATTCAAAGAAGGACAAACCTGTGCAAGAGGCTTATTTTCATTCAGCTGTTCATGTTCAAAAAATCTGTCTAATCCTTGCTCTTTGACAATCTGTTCTGACTCATCAGAAAAGAGGACTGCATCCCCATCGAATGCCACCCTCAACTGTGTATCTGAGTAAGGAACGTCTTTGTTGGCAGTGAACATTGTAGCTGATGCAATGCCTGAAAATGGATCAGAGAACCTCAGTTAGCATGTCCTGAAAAGTTGTTCAATAAACTGTCAGCAGTTAGGTTCCAACAACTTATTTGTGGTGACCCTTATATGCAGTGAGCAGAAGCGATCACTAAAGCTAATTTCTAGTGGCTGTTCTGTAACATGTATGGATGGAAGCTGTCCCATTGACATAACTTCTCTGATGTGCTTCCTTCTACTTCCACATAAAAGAATATACAAAAACAGTCTGCAAAATGTGCTGCAAATGAGACCACTGAATCAAATTATTTGCTATTTTTTAGCACCTTACAAAACACAGAAGTTGGTTTTAGTAAGTAATATCAAAGATCACTTCTACTGAAACAGAAGTTGAACAGAGGCAAGTAGGTGTGTATAGGGAGTTCATTTCTTGTATCATGGGAGAAGGCAGAGAGGTATGGCAAAGGTAAAGTCTGATTAAGTTGTCATTATCAGCAGTCTGAAGGGTCAGAGAGGAATACAAAGAAATAACCTGGTATTATTTGACTGAATAAAAATAATTGATGTTTGTGCCATACAAGTTCTGACTTTCTACATCTGATGAAGCAGCAACACTTTCTGTGAAAGACCCACAATACATTCATTTTCTAACATGATCAATGGAGAGATAACAAAAGAATGTAAAATCAAACCTGCTTCTATCGCTTCTTGCACTTTTTCAGAGTCTGCTGAGAGGTACAAGTTGGTAAGATATGCAGTGAGGTAACCAATAGGGCTTTTTCCTCCCGTCATACAGAAACGTTCAATTGTTAAGCCTAAAGTAAGAACAGCACAAGGTGTGACTCTGCCTTGATGCTACAAACCTGTAGAAGGAACTTGTGAGAAGGTACAAGAGCCTACACAAAAAAAAACAGTTAACAAAAAAAAAAAAAGAAAAATACGTTCACTGTCATTTCAACAAGCTGGACAACTTAAACTGACTACAATCTTTGGTAAGCCCTTCCTCTTTGCGAATTAAAAAAAAAAATTAAAAATCTCCAAGATAGCAGAATAACTGCTGTGAAGGTATAGGGTGCGTAAATAACAAACATGAAAAAGTTTAAGGACTTCTCAGAAATTAAGATTCACATCTGACAAGTTAAATCTAGAGCATTGGACCAAATTCTGTTCAACACTACCTCACTTGGGCTGATGCCCCCAAATAAATATAATCCTGAGGAATGGGTGTCTGTGTCAAAGAAGCAGCTTTTACCAAGACCAGAAAAGGAAAAAATAAAATTAATTAATTTAATTATGTAACAGCAAGCAGTTCTTCAAGGTGGTATTTATTTTAGTTACCATAGTGATTGATGCTGTTTATCAGTCTCACTCCCACTTGGGCATGGTTATTAGTCATCAGGACAATATCAAATCGTTCTTCATCATCTGGGTACAGCTCAAGAAGCCGGGCATTGACATGCTCCAGTGCCTACAGGTTAAAAATGTGTAAGTCATTAGACAAGTGGTATCATTTCTTAATCAGTGTGGTTTTAGTGATAGGACTGTCTTGAAAGAGAATGTGAAATAGCTGATAGATTAACTTGCTGAACTTGTTTCATTTCTTTCTGCTCTGCCACTCCCAGCAACCATTTGACTGGGTTCATTTGAAAGGAAGCAAGTAAGTTTCTTTTGCTGAGTTACAGAACTTAACGTTATTATGGAAAACATTTTTCTCAGACACTATAATCATCTAGAATAACACAATCCCTATTAATCTTTTTTTTTTTTGTCAATTTTGAAACTTGGACTTTCTTGTCCACTTGATATTTTTCCTGTGAAATCAAGGAGAAAGTGTAAAGGAATTTATACATGCAACTACTTGTGCATGCACAAAGGTGAGTTTGAGCCACATATTTACACAAGGATCTACTGGCACAGTTCAGGTGATCACATGTCAAAGACTGTCCTTAAGTAATGAGTACACAACCATATCCTGTCCAACACAATCACCTTGGCGATTTCTACTCCCTGTACTGAATGAGACAGATCTTGAAACATTTGAGACCTCTTTAAAGATAGTGGGCCAGTGTGTTATAGCCACAGTTTGGCATTCTCATTTCCTTGACCTTTCATCTGCTCATCTGTCTCTGTATCCATCTGTTCTCTCATCTTACTTACAATCTTACCCCTTTGGAGTAAGACTTGCTTTCTGCTTTAGGTTTATACACAGGCCTCTGCTTTGGGAGCTTGGCCCTTGAATGGAATTCCTTGGGATTATGGCAATAAAGTCAACAATGAATCATCAAATGAATACAAGATGGATTGATTTTCACTAAGGTGCTTTAAAAAGTCAGGCCAGTTGTTAAGAATTAAAACAGACTTTGTAATGCAATTCTGAGAATCTCACTTTAAAAAGCATGGCTATGTCATAGGGGACTGTGCTTAGGAAAACTTAAGTGAAAGCCTGGTATAAGGCCTAGGAAAATATCTTACTATGTGGTCATAACTCAATTCTACTGCTAATACTCTACGACACTGGTAATTTCTTAAGCTCATAGACAATACGGGGGAGTGGAGGAGTGGATGTCAGTTTTTGTTCAGTTGCTTGTATACTTTGCAGCCCAAGGAGACCCTGAGACTCTGGCCTGTGGCTAAGATTTGTATGTGCTACAAGCATGAGACACAATACTTTTAAGTTAGTATCTTAAAGATGTCAATAAATAAATAAATAAATAAATATTCTTTATGTCTTCTTTGTCTCCAAGTAGCAAGTATCACCCAACAAACTCAGTTATCTAGCCTGATTCATGGGACTAAGCCATTTATGAATCTCTTAAAAAGTATAAAGAATTCCAATGCAAACAGCATACTGAGACGGAACAGAGGTTGAGGTGCATTTAGCTGGGCAAAGATAACAGCTCTCGTTTTCAATGTGTGAGGAGTTATACAGACAAATCTTGCTTACATTTAAAGTGAATTTGACACTGAAGTCTAATAAATCTCTTGAAAACTGATCATGCCTGCAGGGCTGTTATCTCTAGCTGCTACAGATAGGAAAAGATGTAGTAAATTCAGAGTCAGACCAGCCTCACTTTGTCCAAAATAACCAATTCTATGACCGTGCTTTTATGTTAAAAACACCTTTGAAATGCTTGTGCTATTTATTAATGCTATTAACAGCTATCTGCTATATTAACCACAACATGGGTATTGACCTAAGTTTTCCACTCTGTATTTCCAAAAAGTGATGAACATGGAAAATGTTTTAAATTCCTGAGATTTAAACTGAAGTAATGACAATCTACTTTTAAAACCTGAAGTGTTGTGTCACAACTCCGATGTCAACATGTATGACTGCTAATTACAATTGAATGGTATGGTAGCATTTATCAAACATTTCTCAATATATAAAAAATGAACACTGTAGATGGCATTTTTTCAAGTCAGTCTCACTAAAAAAACCAAACCTGTGTTCCTCAAAATCATACGTATTTTTAGGTAGGGTTTTTTTGATTGTTTTTGTTTGTTTGCTTGTGGGGGGGGTTTTTGTAACTTTTGTTGTTGTTTTTTATGTAATTTCACTTGCTTTCTATGCTGAAGGCTGTTTAGTTCAGACAGTTCTCTTATCTTGTGTAATGAAAGTGAAATATTCCATTTCACCTCTGCTTAAACTGTGACTCCCAACTACAGGTTCTATTTCTTTTGCCAGTCCTCAGCAACAATTTCCAGGGTGACAATGAAAGCAAGGAGAGATTGAAGCTGACAAAATGAAAGGGAAAATGAAAAGAAAAATACTTTGAATAATACTGAATCAATGCAGTCTTTAAACACAGTAGTCCTATTACAAGTGAGACATATAAATGGAATGGGGAACTAAGATGTTTTGATTTGGGTTTATTTTGGGGGGAAGAGGTTGCAAGAATTTGGAGGCCTATCTTAACTGAAAATAGTCTGAAAAGCGCTAGCGCTGCGGGCGCCCCGTGCCCAGCAGAAACTGCAGCCGGCTCCGTAGCCACACGGCAGGTGTGAGCAGAGCGCCGTGGGGTTCAAACCGTGATGCTGAGGGGAAAACTCCAGTGCCGGTGACGCGAGCAGTACGTGATCTGCCGCAGGCGTTTAGCATTAGTGACGGCGGGAGAGGAGAGGACGGGAGGGGAGAGGACGGGAGGACCGCGAAGCCGGGGGCGTCTCCGAGAGATGCGGAGGTGATGCCGGGCTCCTTAGCCCAGGCGAGCTCCCTACTTGGGAGAACAAGTCCCTAAACCGTTTCCGCGGGGCAGGATCATCTCCGCCCAAGAAGGCTTCGGACTCCTCCCCTTCCCGAAACTTGGCCTTGCAGCATCCTCCGCGCCCTACCGCACCCCTGCCAGCGGCCAGCCTGCCCTGGCTCGGGTACCTTGACGAAGTAGAAAGCCGGCCCGGGTTTGAGGGTGACGTTCTCGTTGTTCTGCTGGTACTCCACGTACTTCTCCACCCCTTGCTCTTCGTAGATCCGCCGTTCCTCCACCAGGTCGAAGAGTGCTCGGGAGGAGACGGCCACCGTTATGGCGTGCTGGGGCTTGGGCTGCAGAGCGAGCGGAGGGTAATGGCTGCCAGTAGCCCTTAGCCTCCAGACCCCCACCCCAGCCCGCTCGCCCGCCCGCACTCACCGGCCGGGGTCTCTTGCAAACCAGGTTGTCGTAGAAAGCCTTGGCCGCCGCCCAGTCCTGCGCGGCCTCTTGCCGCCGGACCTCCTCAGCGTCGCTGGGCTGAGACGCCTCCGGGCCGGAGCCGCTCATGATGCCTGGCACGCCGCGGGACGGGGCTGCGGGGCTCGCAGGAGG